>JAQIVF010000034.1:0-49222 GCA_034698365.1 Steganacarus magnus
TTTATATAACCACCAAAATCTCAAATTTTTATCCCCAAATAACCACCAAATTTATCAATTTTTTATTCCCAAAAATCTAAGCTCTGATTATTACTAAGTTTTATTGAGGATTAATACTTTCAAACTACAACAACTTTCTTTTTAAATTAAACCGCAAATAGACTACAATAAAATTTTAATGGGTTTATAGATTATCAGCGTTTAGCTGTTTAAATAGTTTTTTAATGCTTTATTGAAAAAAACGCAATTTTATTATTGAATGCGCGTCTGTTTGCTCCCATAATCATAAACCCAATCTCATCTCATCATTCTAAACAAATATACTCTATTCAGTGTTATTAAGAATTAAGATATTTCACTTGAAAATGCGGTCATTCAATATGCGATTACACGTAAGTTCCGCTCATTTATCAATGAATTGCCTCACACAACAAACATCATCCAAATAAAAAATTGAGTGATAGATTATGATCTAAAGCTTCTTGGGTGTAGTTTAGAAAATTTATTGAAAACAATTATTAGATTTATGGCAAATAATACTGTACTTCCGAAAATTTGCAGAATTTATTCCATAGTATATTTAAGATCACTTAATCGAACAACACTTTTCCAAAATATTAAAATCTGTTCACTTCACACTAATCTGAAATGAAAATAAAATTTTTTATTAAATACAAAAATATCAGGAGATATTGTTAGGAATAGCACGAGTAAACAATAACAAATGTTTACATGTTATTTTACCCCTCTCTCTCTCCCCCACTCTTTCTCTCTCTTATCACGTTTTCTACTATACTTTAGGGAGTTTTTTTCAATTGTTTAATTTTTGTAATTGTTTTGCATTAAGATCGTAGTTTAATTTTTTAACTTTAAAATAAAGTTTAGAAGAAATAGAAAATTTTTTATTTGATAGCATCATAGTGTTGAGTTATATGATGATAATGAATAAACAGTTAAAACCTAAAATTCGTAAATAAAGCAAAGTATTTCAATATACTGTAACTCATTGTTGCACGAGATGTTTAACATAAAAATGATATAAAATTGTTTAATGTGTGTTTAATAACTAAAAGGGTATATTATAAATAATGGGGATTTGTTTAAACGTATCGTTTAATGTGTAATGTCTAGAAACTAGAAACGGATAATATAATATATCTAATTATGAGGAATTCAGTGAAATAAAAAAGGATTTCATTTAAATAATAATAACAAAATTAAATGAAAGTTATTCGAACAAAAATGTCTAATTCAGAGCTCGTTCTTTTAAAAGTGAGATAAAGAGTTAAAATTTATGAATTTAATTCTCGTAATTACTAAATATAATTTATCAATGAATTTCTTAAAATTAATTTTCAATCACCAAAAGTCGGATGATTATAGTTAAAAGAGTCTAACAGAAACTTTGCGCAATAAAAAAAAATGTTTTACTGTGTAGTAAAAATCGAAATATTAAATAAAAACAAACTGAAAATAAATTTGAATCAACTATTAACCGAGAATTTTTAGTTAATTATATTTACATTTACTAAAATCTTTCAACAATTCGAATATCACAAAAAATTTGCTATACAATATTAATAAGATTAGTAAAATTTAAAATATTCAAATGCAGTCTAATAAAAGAGTTTTCTAGGTAATTATAATTATATTACTATTTAGTTTATTTTGTCATAGTTTTTTTTTCTGTCACAAAAAGTAAACATATGCTATTCGACAAAAGTGCCGATATATGCATTGCATAAGTTTCTATTAATCATTTATTAAGATTAACGTGCAACATATATAAAGAAAGGAAAGAAAAATTACTATATATAATGGAATATATCGATACATTTAAATATTATAAAGCATTATGTTATAATCTCAGCTCAAAGTATTTATAGCATCCACTTTTAACAGGTGTCTTGTAATACCAATCATAGTTACACAAAGAGGGATCTTGGATCAAAGTTGCCCAGGTCTATGCCCCCCTAGAAAATCTGGAAAACTTGACCCTCTTCCACAAAAAATCGTCGCTTAAATCCAATGAGTTTTTGAGTTCCAATAATTTTTGACCAAATGAGAAAAAATTGTAGCTTAAATCCGAGAAGATTTGACCCCTTCCCCCTAGATTTTTGAAAATCTATATAAATTTAGTAGACCCCCTAGATGTTTGAAGCGGAGTGTTACTATGAATACAAATTCAAAATAAAAATTAAATTAAATATTACTCATATAAAAGAATAAGTGTTGAATTTAACGATAGTAACTCAAACAAAACATAAAACCAAATTGATTACATTTTGTTACAAATTTATACTAAAGTTTGTAAAACAAGCATTTCATAATCATTTCCTGTCCTCCAACTTCGTCACATGCAGTCGGATGGGCTCAACATTTTTTGACACATGTATACAGTAAGACTGGTTTCAACAGTTGTTTTGAATTGAGAATATATAACAATTTAATTCCGACTTGATTCTTGGATTTGAAAATAAGATAAAAATGACGATGAAATGTTTGACAGCGAAGAAATTGTTTGGCGTTCTTTTGTCAAATAATTTACTCGTTGGCTATTATTATTATAATTACATGTGCGTCATAAAAAAATACGAAATACAAATGATTTTCATGAGTATTCAAGTTTCTGTATCATTTACTTAAACATGTAATGTGAAAGTATTTATAAGCCTAAAACAATTTACTCGATAATATTTGTGACACAATCCTCAACAAAGAGCTTAATAGTATTTTCGTGCTTATTATAAACCTATTATTTGAACAAAGTATTAATAAAGAAAGCTAACATAACATTGCATACATGCATAGTATGGGAACACACAAAAAAAGTTATTCTTGAATTAATTCGATGTGACAGTGATTTATACAAAGATAGGATGCAATTATAGTGTTGTTATAATCAGATGCAATTAAATGCAAAAGTATTTCAATGTATTCTCGGTGTTTCTCACTGGCGATGCACAGAACGTTGATTGGAATCCCGTTTGTTCACGTTTAAGAGTTTTTGAGGTCATAGTGAAAGATAGGCACGTTGTAACTCATGATTAGCATGATTTATATGCGTAATGAATCATTAAAAAATTCATTTCATTTTGATTTACTTTAGTTAGATTTTTTTATATATAAAATTTAATTATTATATTTAGCATTGCTTAACATTGTAAAACTAGATTAAATCTGGATAAAGTTAACAATATTAAATATTAGATATTAAATGGCTCTTTAATACATCAATTATAATGTGTATAATTATAGTTTTTGCGAACCAATTAATTATAATTTAGTTCGTTGTCGAGAGAGAGTTTCAATCACTTAATATGTAAGTTTACATATAAAAGCAATGCAATTATAGTTGCATTGTGACGGTTCGCTAATATTAATATTAATAGAATATATAATAAGTGCACATAGAGTATAACAATACGCAATTGTATATTCTAAATAATTATTATTTATGCTTTGAAAGTGTGAAAAACATTTGTATGTATAATTAAATAACCGTAACTAAAAATATGTTTCAAAAAGGTTCGTTGAAAAAATTTTTCGCGTTTCATTTCATATTCAAACTGACCCAACATTCGTGAAAAGTTTCTCTCACCTCACCTTTCAAAAACCTCCTACTTATACAAAATTCTAAATCTTGACATTTCTTTAATTATCTCTTTTCCTCTAAACTTTAGCTAATCTTAAACACATGTTTAAACTGTTGTGAAAGCCTTTAAACGAGTTAAAAAATAATTATATTGTCATTTATATCTATATTACTCTAATGTAAAAACATTTGCAAGTTAAAAACATTTTTGAATCTAGACTCAAATTGTCAAAATGTCATCTCTTCCAGAAATAATTTTTAATTTATTTCTTTTAGTAAAAATGATGTGATTTATTGCAAATCATTTTCAGTTGTGCAGTCAGTAGCAAGCATTAGATATCAATAAGAGGAATTTTTGGTAATACTTATGAATATTGCCTTTAAATTGATATCGACGCAAACAATCGATATGGTGTTAACCTATACGCTGACACCATATCGATTATTTGCGTCGATGTCAATCTAAAGGCAACATTTATAAGTATTACCAAAAATTCCTCATATTGATATCTAATGCTTGGTCAGTAGTTAAAAATAATTGGTTTGGATTTTACTACATAATGCTTGCGGTGATTCGCAGAACAATATTAACGGAATGACTCATTTGTTTGAATGGAACATTTTTGAAAACTTAACTGTATATTAACGAGTGGAGAATAGTTATATTTAACCGAAATTAGATTATGGTTCATTGTAGTGATAATAAACTCTTTAATCAACATTTTATATTGAAAATTTTAGTGCTAAGACTCGCAATTTGTTTGAGACCACAATTTTTAATAAATATGATTGGCTTAAAATTTTATACTTATAATAAATGCATATATTTTTTTTCATTGTTTATAACTTCTTTCATATTTCTTAAAAATATATTTCAATAATTAATTAATACTTTTAAAATTAAGATATGGAAAATTTATGTGCATATAAAAAATATCTTTATCTTTAACTTCATATTATAAACAGCCTTTAAAACTTTCAAAAAAAAACTTAAATAAAAAATTTAAATCTAAAGATTTTTTTCACATCAAAACAAATAACTAAAATTGTAACACAAAATCTTAAATCATTTTTAGATTTAAATAAGTAATTACTCACTGGGTTTGTCTCACTAAACAACAGCCTCACCTTTAAAATTTATGCATTAGTAAATTAAAATATATATTGAGAAATTTAGTAGTTATGAAAATTGTATATATGATATATAGGATAAAATGCGATTGCATAATGTGTCTGCGAAGTGAAGTTGCATTAAAGCTTCTACAAAATTACACAGAAAAGCGTTTCCAACTGCGGTAAGAGAGAGAGAGAGAGAGAGAGAGAGAGAGAGAGAGAGAGAGAGAGAGAGAGAGAGAGAATGATAATAAATTTTAATTATAATCGATATTTTTTACTGCATTAAATTAAATGTTGAAAAATATTTTTGATTTTTGCTCAAATAATGAAAACAAAACTTTTTCAAAAATACTGTTGTTATTGCACAAAATAAACTAATAAAGTAATGCATTCATTTACGAATTTATGCGACACCAAAACCTATATTATTATAACCTATTTTCCATTTTTTGAAACAAAATTTTGCTAAGAAAACACAAAAACAGTGGCACACCTTAACAAGAATTTAGTTATATTTATTGAATTATTCAAAGTTAAACTGAAGCAAAGGTATTGAAAATTTTTGAAAGGTATAGTATTTAGTGCAGCCATCTTTCATTAATGATCGTAATTGCAACTAAAGTAAAACAAATAGTTGTCTGATTGGATAAACTAACTGTCAATTATTTAGGTTCGCAATACAGCATAACAGCATTGCTACGCGTCGAATGCTTTACAGCAATACATGCCTGCATTCACAGTAAGTAACATTAGGGGCGCTCACACTATACAGTATTGACGAGAGTTGTTTTTGTTGAGGCATAACTGTATAATTAATGGTTTAGAGTAGAACAATGCGGTTAGAAGTGTGAGCAATCATATCCTTAATTATCAAAGAGGAGGAAAGATAAATGGCGTACAATAATAGAAGAGTGTGTTGTGAAATGTGTTGATTGTTATGATGCCCGCCTCAGTCTTGTAGCCTTCAATCTAATATTATTAGTTGACCCTTTAATAGATGGATAAAGAAACTCTAGATTAAAAAAAGTGCAGCAAAATGAAAGAAAAGAAAAGAAAAAAACGAAACGAAAAAAGTTTTTGGACTTAAGTTGGTTGAAAGTTTGGTAATGCGTTTTTCTAAGAAAAATGCGTTTGCGTCCCCAAGACACGTAGTCTCATGAGAAATAAAAAGAAAATCGTTAAAGTCCAACTCACAAGCTGGGGATTTGCAACAGGGATGCAATGCAATACACATGCATTGGATGTGTGCGATGCTATGCTTTGGATGCATTGTGCCGGAAAAAGCAAAGGCATAGGCATTCATTTCCTATAAGCCCATGTGTGCATTTTTCTTGCACAACGCGCTGATGCTTTTCGATTGAGAAGAGAAGCAGGTTTTCTTAATGCAACACAATTTCATGGCAAGAAGCCAGTAGTGAGAAAACTTTCACTTATTATTATTATTGGGGGAATGAAATACTGCTCTGAAATAGTGAGTTTGAGAGATGTAGGTTGAGCTATATCAGCAATAAGTTAGCAGCTAAGAAATGCGAGAGTAGTGCGAGTAGAGCTGTACTGCACTGTGTGCTATAGTGTAGTAGAGCTGTAGTGTAGAGCTAAATTTATATTACTTTATACGAAAGCTGGTGCACATATCACTTTGTGAGAGTTTCAGCCATTCAAATAAATGAGTTTGAGATTATGCGAGGAATTTCATGGATGAATCAATCTTGTTTACGTCAACTTTAAGAAAACTTTAATTACATCAATGTGCAGCTCTGGTCATTAACAAAATGAGACAAACGCTGCAAATACTGTAATGCTGCTGCAAGTAAGTATAAAAAGCATAAAACATATAAAGCATATAATGTATCACAAACGTGTGCACAACGCATACTCGCATCAAATCATTATAAAACTACACATACATTGCAATGCAACACACTATACATTCTACACTACTCTCTACACTACACACTACGCATACTGCACACTATTTTGCATCAAATGCTTTACGTAATCAAATGTAAACTCTAAATACTTTAAATTATTTTCGTTATAACACATAAATATTACTTTTCCTAACTTTTAAACATTAATTCCACAAAAAAGACTTAAAAGTTTTCACTACAGGAACTGGTAATTAAGGAAACTGTAGTAAACACGATATGCTAACTTTATTGCAAAAGTTTGTGCCACTAATTATGTGTATTATGTGTTGTTTTTAACATTTGAAGCTATACTATGTTTAGCTAACGGATCGATTCATTTTCATGCCTCAAAAAATTTGAGTTCAACTTTTATCCGCATTGATACACTTTCCAATAGAATATAAAGGCGTGAGAAAAGTCTCGGCTCTGAATTAATTTGAAATCTGCCTCAAAAATACTATATATCATTATATTCATCTGTAACGGCGGCCAAAGTAAAATTTTGTCGTTCGGCGCCCTTATATTGAATGTTACAACACTAGTATAAATCACAAGCAGATTCACCAAAAACTTTTTACCATTTTTAACAGAATTTTTCATAACTATAGAAGAAAAGCGTCAAAATTTCTTTTTTTCACAAAAAAGAGCTGCTCTCACACTCATAAATTATGGTCTCTCTCATTCTCTCTCTCACTCTCTCCTAAAAATAACTACAACTACACTACAGTGCATTGCATTGCATTGCATTGAGAACATATGAAAAATATAGTGTAATATTGTGATATTGTGCCTTTATATTGTTTGATATGGTCTAAAAGACGTCACATAATCTAATGGAATTCAAAATATACAATCAGTAATAAGGTCTCGCACAATGTATACGAGATATATATTGCGCTGCATTAATGATTTGCGATCACAAGATAATAAATGTTGCGACTATGAGTTATGCCTTCCTAGTGCGGAGTCGTTTGTTATAATAATGGAAAAACGCTATCTCTTTCGCTGATGAAAATAAATATGACAACCGGGACCCAAAAAGACCAAAGACACTTCTTTTACTTGTTTCATCAATCAAAAGTATGCAATCAAAGACACTCTTTGCACACTTGGGCAAACTTTACAAAAATATTGCTATATCTCATGAGAGCATAATTTCACGGCTTTTATTTTGATTAGACTATCGCTATCAGTATTGCTTCACTACATTCTACTATCACTACTCTATAGTCTTTATTATCATATCATATCCGATTAAAGTGTTAATATCAACATTAATAAACATTTTATTTGTTATCATTGATTTGATTACACAATGTGCGCAATGTTTATTTACTTATTTATAGCGCACTTTTTTCAATAAAAATGTTTTGGTAAATTATTGTCTTATTTTTGACGCAATCAAAAATGAATAAACTGAATCACTTCAATGACTTCTCCCTAAATTATCGTAATTTTACGCCTTTATAATCAAGCAATTAAATTGAAAATAAACATGAAATTATTGAATACATCGTTAACTGTTAGGGTTTTGTTTAATTATGGAGAGTGAACACGCAGTGCTGTCGAAAACAAATAAAAGCACAAAAATTAACGTTAAAAATAAAGAAATAACTAATGATTAATTTAAAAAATATAAGAAAGCAAATTAAGAAAAATATGATTATTAAGATAAAATAGTTTCGTGAATGGTATAAAAGTTTGCTCATTAATAACACTAGATAATTGAATTAGTTTAAACCTCTTATTGTTTCATTCTAGCAGAATGTAAAATAAATTGCAGCTGCAATTATAATTGCATAGACTGTTTATTCTGAAGCGAAAGCCAGTGGGAATCGCATTACTTTTAACATTAATTTGAGTGAATGCACATGAGATATTTATGCCGTATCACAAGATGCCTTAACTGAAAGTGCACACCACTCACTAACTGCCATATTTCATCCAAACTTACTTTGCTTTCGGGATGCATTTACTCGATTGTTCATTATCTTCACTTATACAGCACAACAACATCATACGCCAATACAAACTTCATTCAAGTTGAGAGCAAATATTTTTTTTATATCAAAATAGAGTATAAAATTCTAGAGCCAAAAAATATTTAAAGTTAACAAAAAATTCAATTTTGATATGCATTTGAAAAACATACCGCTGAATGTTTGATAAGATTGAATGGCACACAACATAACAGAGTCTATCTATACAATACTGTATAATAATGTGTAATACTGTGCAATACTGTACAATATAGTAGTGCAGGCATACAAGTATGTATGTATGTATCAATTTGGGTGAATGTTGGGCTAATGCCGCCATTCGACGAGAAACAAGCCATCATTGCGATAATAATCATCATCATCTTCACTGCTCTGGTGTCAACAGGTCTTTCAATACTGACTGACATTTCATTTGGCGTTTTTGAGTGTTGAGTGGCATCAATGGACTTAAAATGCGATAACCATTACACCAAAAGCGTATCAATATTCGTATTTGAAATAAAAACGCATTTACAGTAAAATCTAATATATATTCGCCACAAAATATATAGCAATTATTTTCGTCATTCGTTATCGCAATATAATATATGGTAACATCAAAAATATAACGTGTTATTAATCCAATTGAATTAATATTTTCCATTTCTATCTGGAGATCTCTAATTAATGCCATATATTAAGCGAAATATGATTTTCTTCTTACTTCGCTTGATTTATCTCCATAACAATATCGTATAGCTGTGAATGAACATTATATTACACCAAAATAGAGCCAAACCATTGATAAAGTCTAATGTCAATGAGAATATAATAATAAATATTTCTAACGGATGTGAGTTTTAGTTATTTTCTCTTACTTTGGGTGACAAAATCCAAATGATGATGATATCAAGTTTTTTTGTGTTAAAGTCAACAACAACAACGCCAAAAAGAAGAAAAATGCACTGCCATTGCTATTGCTAGTGAATGCCTCTCATTGCCTCTCAATGCTTCTCAATGCTTCTCAATGCATGCCATTGCATACACTATCAAATATAACTAATAATATCCAATACGCGTTTCTACCCATAAACCAATTTGTCATTTTTAATGAACTTAAATTATTACTAACCATTACTTACTGCAAAACAGTAACTATATCTCACTGTAAAATTATATACAGCATCTAATCGCCTAAAATTTATTACGAGGTTTCCAATGCTTGGAAAATATTTCAATTTTATTGAGAAATATTAAAATGATTTTTGTTTTAACATTTAATCGAATGATTACTGTACTACAGTGTTGTCGTTATTTATATTTGTGTATTTATTGCGCAATAATAATGTTTGTTCATATTTTTAAATAGTATAATGAAAAATCTGGTTTTGATGCGATTTAGTGTAACGCTTTGATAGCATAGCACTGCTACTTGTATTACGTATTACCGGTGTGATACTCATGTATAGCAATCTTTCTGTAATTTATTTAATTTGATAACATTCATCTTTTCTCCGCCTCCTATTAAGTATTAAATGCTTTGAAAGGGAAGAAAATAGTTTTTTAATGATGAACTTTCTATGTGGAGTTTTGGTTATTATTTAAACGACAAAACAATAGTTGAAATGATAGCAATAGAAGTTACCTTATCATAACTTACATTCTCAATATAGGGTCAAAATTGTCCATAAAAGCTTCATTGTATGTCCGCTTTACAGTACAGCCTCACAGCTTCACTATACACTACACCATAAACCATATACAGTAATCCATATATAGTATATAAGTTATACAGTATATATATATTAATACTTAAACTTAATAATCAGAATTAGATCTTAATTAATATGAGCACACATGATGTGACATATAAGTATTTTATAGTGAAAAATCATTTCTAATATTAGAATAAGTTACGATATAATTATTAAGTGGTAATGTAGTATAAATTAAAATTGAAAATAACAAACCGTTTGAACGCGTAATATAGCTTTTACACTGGTTTTTTATATTAACTTCAAATTAATAATCGACAGTTACATTTCATTAAGACATTTCAGATGCTGTGAACGATTATAATTGTAATAACCCTTAATTATAATTTGAGCACAAATTTTGCGAAATATTTGTGACACAACCACCAGTCATGCAATTAATCTACTAAATATATATAAACATTATATATGATATTAAATGTTTACTACTGACTGATCTTTACACACTGTAATGAAATCTGACTGTAATGTTGTAGTGTCACACTAGAGAGTGTATGAGAGTGTATAACATGTAAAGTCATAACCAACCGTTTAACTGTTTTTGTTTAACTCTTCTTTCTAACTTACAGTACATATTTGAATACTACACAGAGAACACAATGTCGTGAAAATGTTATTTACTATTATTAGCTACAAGTATGGCATATACTATCAGAGTTGTGTGTTGTGTTTGCAGTCTTAGACTGTTTAAGTATGGTTTAAGCTATCAATAAAATAACGAAATCGAAAAAAGTGTATATACAATAGAATGGTATTTTGCGAGAAATGCAATATAGTTTACCTTAAAACCTTAAAAACTCAAATGTTTTGGTGGTTGTTGTTTAGTTTTATAGCGTTAAAACGTATTTTACAACCAAATTGCACCACAATAAAACTATCCCCTCTAACAGTCTTTAAAAAACAGTCACGGCTAATATATTGTATGGCATAGGAGGAGATAACACCAACTGAGTGTAACACCATTCTAGACCATTGTTGACCGTAGTATACGGTGTATGCGATATACGAATATATGACCAACAAAGTATCGTACCATACGTACCATACCATACCACACCATAGCACACTATCTCTTCCTTCTATCGTATCACTCTTTATTTCAGCCGCGATTCGATGCGCTCAACATTATATCAAATTTTGTACATGTTTTTCATAGTCAAGTATATTATTATATATACATAATCTAAATACGTATAATAATGGTGTGTTTTTTGAGTGATGAGTCGTGTCTAAGCAATGGCTAAACAGCTCCTCTGTGACTATTGTCGTGATGTGTCACACCAGTCAGATCACACGGTCCACCTCCGGGTCCCAACGCTAATCCCGCTTCGATTTTATTCTTGTTCTCTTTTTTCCATTTCATTCTTCGGTTCTGGAACCAAATCTTGATCTGTCTTTCAGTGAGGCATAACGAGTGAGCAATTTCAATGCGACGACGACGCGTTAAATAACGATTAAAATGAAATTCTTTCTCCAATTCTAGCGTTTGATACCGAGTATATGTTTGACGACCTCTTTTACGCTCTATATTGTCATTAAAATTGAAATAAATAAATGATAGCGCATTAAAATTGAGAGTGCAGTGAGAGTATGAGTAGAGTATGAGCAGAGTAAGACTTGAGTATGAGATGATAAAATGAAAACTTAATCTTAAGATTTAGTAGACCTCAAAATTAGATTCAATTGAGTTTTATTATTACTCTTATATAACTGTTATATGTATAAACAGTTAATGCATTCATATCTGTGTCATCGTATAAATCCTCTTATTTTCATAAATAATGCTTACTTAAGATTTTCTTATTTTCGCAAATATAAATTGGATTCTCATCTTATTGTAATCAACGTGAAAGGAATATACTTAAAAACTAAAAAAAGTAATAACTCAACTAAAATAAAGTAAAAAAAGAAACTCCATTTATATAAAGAAAACACTTGATTGTGTATTGAAAAAAATAATATATATTGTACATTCGATTCACTTGCACTCCATTTGATCTGCTAAATAAAAAACTTTTTTCAATGATTGCACTTTTGTGCAGTTGTATGTGCGCTCAAAGAAGCCATGGATGAGACCGAAAGTGTACTCATATTTTTTCTACTCTTTTCTCATATTCAATGCCATTGCAATCGATACCTACTACTCTTAAAGAATTGTCGCAATTCTCATATATACTTAAATGATCCGTAGAATAAAAGTCATTTCGAGGAGAAAATAAATAAGAATAAATAATTCAAATACAAAAAAATAATAAAAAACTAAAACACATTAACTAAAACATACTAAACTAATATAATATAGTGTATGTGTTGTACGGTTGTGTGCGTATGTGTTGTACGGTTTAAATATAAATATATTGATTTGACTAAATAAAAAGTACAATACAGTGATTAATCAGTTAAAACGAAACAAAAAAGTATTGAAGCAAAACTTTAGCTTTAGATTAGTTGTGTTGGGGCTTTAATTAAGGAGAATGCCTTTTCAATAGGGCAAACACGTATTGCGTTTTTATCTTAGCTCTTTAAGAAGAACGAACAAGTAATGTTAGTTTATCAATGTCTGTAACGGGATTAAGTCAGCAACGTTACCAACGCATCAACCAATGCAATGAGATTGCCTTAAATCCCAGAGGAAATGAAACTAACTTTACTTTTTGCAACGCTATTGCATCGCAATTCCATTTTCTTCATTTAGAAACTAAAATAAGTTTTACTAGTAGTAGTAGTAGTAGTAGTAGTCGTGGCAGCTCTATGTTTGCCTCTCTATTTGGTTGTAAGCCATCACAGAATCACTTTCTTTCTTAATTTAATTGGATTCAAGAGTGAAACTAACACTGAGTAACTAACATTTATTATTTTCAGACCCAATCTAAGAAGTAGTAATGAAACTAAATTATGAAATATAATTCATTTTCTACCATTAAACTTTTATTCCATTTTTTAGATTAATTTTTCAGACAAAAATAAGAACATGTTTTATATAAAAGTTACTCAAACTTTTTAAATTAAACATTTTCAAGCATTCATCATCAATAATTATATCTCAATTAATATTAATTTTAATTATCATGAAATTCATTAATGAAAAATTCTAAACACAATTAAGGAATTATAAAATTAAATGCCACAGCAATTAAAGTTAAATAATAAGATGACAAAGCAAATACTTTAATCAAGCGCTTATTTTTATAAATTCCATAGAATTTTCGATATAAAAGTGTTATTTTTGAAAAATTATTATTTGTTAATAAACAATAAATTAGATATACCCTTAATCTATATTTTTCTTCTACGACTTTAAACTACTAATTTATTTCAACTTAAACTTTTTAATTATGACTTACTAAAAAAATTAATAATTTTAAACAAACAAACAAATCTAAATAATAAAATTAATCGCACTTCAATGAAAATAAATAAAAAATTAGATAAAGTTGTAAAGTTGAGCTAACAGTAAATCTCACCATTGAATGTTTGTTTATTTAATCAATGAAAAAAACGAAATGAATTTAGATATGATAACGGAAACGTAGCGCAATCTAAAATATAAACACTCAAAATACAGTGATTCACAATACGAAGTGAGCAACACTTGAAATCGACAGCAGCGCTAACTACAGCTCACCGTACACTAAAGCATCTATTTTCAGCTATTTTCCATTAGACTGCATAAAAAATTAGTAACCATTCAATGGCAATGTTTAATAGGTTGGACTTAAACTAATATGAGATGCAGCGCTTCATCACAATGCGCTATTGGTTTGCATACTAAGTAGCTTCCAATTGCATATCACGCAAAATACCGGCAGTTTGGACTCATGACCCTTTGGGGCGTTGCTTAGCACCGCTTTTCACCGCAAAGCAGTCATGGCGAACAACCTTATGCCAGAAAAGTATTGATTAGTGCCAACTCTCAACACAAGATTGCGCTCAAGAGTATAGTTGTGCCAATGTTAAGCGTAAACATAGAGCGATACGAACATATACTGTCTACCAATCAAGTTTAACTCAATGATCTATCAAATAACTAAAACTCTAAATACACTCATTATTTAATCAAAGATTAAAACTTACAATAAAAATTATTAACTTTGCAGCTTACTTTCATGTATCACTTACGTATTTATGGTTAATCGTAGTAAATTCTTAACATATAAAGTGAATGAAATAATACTGTCATATACAGTATTACTATAATGAAATTACCGTAATAATATTCATAATACCTAAATGATAATATTTAGCCCTAAGCCTGTCCTAACCGATCCCTGTTTAAGTCAAATATATAAAAAATTAAACAATAAATCAATTATATAAAGGATTAAATGAACAGATTTAAATTTATCTATTGTTATCAGGTTTTATGGACTTTAACCGATTGCTTAGCCTTAATTAAAAATTCATTTGGATGACATAAATTATATTTTACTTTTAAATTCAAACTTAACTCATTGGGGCACTAAAGGATTTCATATATCTTTATCTGTCAATCCGTAATTTATTTAAATTCATTCAAATATAGTTACGAAATTGTATATATAGTTTAAAAATTAACGCAACAAATCAGTGAAACTAAAATCTTAAAATTAGAGCAAAATCCTTTATTAATCCACAAAAGTGCTTTATTGTTGATTCTATTAAAATAGTATATAAAAAATACTTTATTATATTTTAAATCTAATCTATTTGTGAGCAGAAGTATTTGAATGGACTATTGATATTGAAAATTGGCTTTGAAGTCAATTTTTATATAAAATCAATGTAAGCTTATTTGATAATTAAATAAATTCACAGTAAACTGTTTGAGCGCATTAATTTCATGTAATTTTTGATGAATGAAATTTGCAGTAAAATGATAGGGTAAGGCATTTAATTTATATATAGATTATAACTAAGACATACCAAATTGAGATCTCATCCATGGATAGAGAGGTGAGGCCAAGGCTGAGCTGGAATTTTGCTGCGTTGGACTGGCGACAGGACCAGACTGATACATTTGATGCTGTTGGCCGTGTGGCTGATGAGGTGATGGCGATGACGTTCCGACCATATTAGGCAGACCTGCTAACCCATCGTTGTGTGCATGCATTCCCTGCTGCATTTTGCAACTCGGATATTGCTGTGGGGTGTCGTGAGGTGGTGTTATCGAGCCTCTACTGCCGCATGAGTCGTACTGTTGCATTGGAATCGGTGGCGGAGGTGGTTGTTGTGCTGTTTGTTGAGGTGGTGGTGCTGTAGTGCCACCACAGTTATAGTATGGACTAGCATCGTGAGGATTTGTACCGTCTGGACAATGTTTAACCTCTATTCGGTCATAAGGAGGAAAACGAGGATAATTTGGCTGCCCTTGTTGGCCACCGCCGTATTGCATCTGATGGTACTGATGGTGTTGTGGCGGTCCTCTCCCATTCTCATGACACGGTGCCATCACGTGATGCGCTGCTTCGCCGTTGTATTGGTCATGAGTTGCCGGCACTGACGCGTAGCCGACATTATTAGGATAATAGGGGCTCATATCACACATGTTATTGTTATTATCAGTTGAATTGGCGGTTCAACCTATTTTTTTAAAAACAAAATAAACAAAAATTGATGTATTGATGTTTTATTTATTTATTTCTTTTTTAACTTCCAAGGAAAAAAGGGATACGACTATAAAAAGAGTGACTGCTTACTCAAACTGCTATAACGGAAGTTACTCTTTAAGTGCAATAAAACTTAACGGTATTTATAACTCTGTCTCGACTGACCACAGCCTTAAATGCAATAAATCTGTTTATAAATTGAATTCAACGCAAACCGTTATATTTTTCACGCTAATATTTAAATTTACGGTATGGATATTTTCACAATTTTAGTTTTTTCAACAAAAAACCATTTCAATTAAATTTAAGTAAACTTAAAAAACCACAAAAATGAAATGTTAGCTAAAATGAGGCCTGACTCGTAAATAAACGCGAGAGAACACAAGAGGCCGAGGATAGCAATATATCAAATGCTTAGATTTAGCCGTAGGAAACAAAAGCAGTTGCATAGACTATTGAAGATCGTCAATCTTTTCCCATGTGGCACTTTCATCATTGAGTAATTCAGAGCTCTCTCGTGTCAAATGGCAACAGACTGGTCGTAGCTTTTTTCTGGTGCAGATTTCAGATGCGATTTCAAATTTGTTTCGTATGTAATTCTATTCGATTAGATTCTAAAATTAAACTTATATATACATTTTAAATGCTGAATCAGAAATCGAAATCACTAAACCTTTTTTTAAAAGGAATGCATTGCTAGTGTTATTTTGCTAGAGAGTGGCCTCCATTAATAAGCCAATTTTGAAATAATCTAATCATAAAGTAAATGTCTCAGCGATAAGACGTTTAGTTAAGGCTCAACTAATGTCTATAGTGAATATACAGAATATATAGTATGTATAAAGTTTGGCATAACAGCCCTACTGGAGAGCAGACTATCATAAAACAATTCAGTGCGTGCTTCGAGGCATTTGTGAGTCGTTTCTTTTTTGACATCTCTCTTCTCTCTTTCTGTCTTTGCCTATTTTTTTCTCTTAAGCCAAATCTCTCTTCTAAACAAAAACAATTGGGGTTCAGTGAGGGTTCAGTGAAGGTTCAGTAAAAAAGCGCAGTATCAACACGAAGCGGTGTCTGATTCTAGGAAAATAGAAAAGGGATCCGAATGTAAAACATTTACATTTGCGGCAAACAGACTCTCATTTGCGCTTATGTAACGCAAGAGAAAGAGAAGAGAGTCTCAAACACGAAACAGAGGGAAAAGATGCCGAAAGTATTTCGCTATGGTATACTGCGCTAACGTATATCGCTATTATATACAATGAATATCATCAACAGTGAGTGCTGTTTCACAACTTATTTCATGATTTACTGCGTTTTGCATTTTTTTCAAAAACGATTTTTAAATTTTTAAATTAACTTAAAATAAATTATGGGATAATTATGTAAATATATATCATATAATTAGATATATGTTAAAATTTATTTTAAAGAAGTATTGTTTAATACGTTTTAATGTAACAAATTGCGCTTTTTATGACTTAAACTAATTAATATTCTTTTTTATGAGTTTGTAGTAAAATGTCAAAAACCTGAATGAATCAAATGCGAGAGAGAGAGAGAGAGAGAGAGAGAGAGAGAGAGAGAGAACGTCATGCAATTGCCTCATAAATTAGTTAAATGGGAAATGTAAGTGTATATAAAGAGGATAATCATTGAGAAAGTAACGCGAGAATAAAAGTATTGATGTGAACGCGAATGCATTGATATATTGCTTACCTGTACTTCATATGCATTCATTGAGATGAATAATGCAATGATTAATACAATTACAGTAATAATAATATATAATCATAATTAGAGACTGCCACACATTTCTTATTTATGATTGTTGACTAAAAATTATTCAAATATTTTATTCATAAATCAATAGTGAATTGCGCAGCAAAAACAGCAAAAACAACACAAACTTTTAAACATTTAATATTAAAATTTAATGGTTCTCAAAATGCGACATAAAATGTGAGAATTGGCAACATTGAAGTTCAATCTTTGCTTTAGATTTTGCCGGCGTTAAGGCTAAAGGATCATCTTTATGATGTATTATACACGTCATGATTGGGGGCCAATCCTTGCACTGCCATTCAGACCCAACCCTTAAAATTTTGGCAGATATTAATGAGATATAATAAAGAATGGATAAGCTTATATTTGGGCACAAAATCTGTATTAGAATCCAAAATAGTAATTATAATGTCTCACAGCGTGAAAAAACGTTACAACACAACAATTATACTTTGAAAAATAAATGCTTGAGAGAAAACGAGAAATGGAAATACACTTATGTATGCAATAGCAATGATAGCTTTTATACTAAAGAAATATTTATTATTGTCAACACAGTCAACACAGCCATTTCATGATACCTTGATTATGATAAACTATCCATTAGTTATTTCTAATACTAAGCAATGATTAACATACCAATTTTGATTAGCTTTCTTCTTGCTATTCTGTCTGTACTCTTCATTTTTTATAATATATAGACGCGAATAAGAAACAAGAGTTGAGAAAAATGCCAAAAAAAGATAAAGGGGGTTGAAATAAATAAGAAAATTAAGTGAAAGAGAGATTGCATTTTAGCATTTTAAGCATTGATCAGATTTAAAGTTAGCGACATGTATGGCAGGTGTAGTAAACTTAAAAAATATTATTTTGGTTGAAAAGATTGAAAGATCACGCCCTAAACACCACTGGAAGAGTAACTTATAAACCGAAACGGGCCTGTATTATACAAAACAAGGGTGGAGAGCATGTATAAACAGCAGATACATCTTTTTATTTTAACTTCAATTTTGGTGGCTCTCAACTCGGGGTTGTCTATACTCTATCAGCAATTTTCGGTTACATGATTCTCAATTAATATGCAAATTAACTCGAAATGCGAATTAAATTATGGTATTTAAATTAAATAATTTTAATAATTATGTTTTATATCTCTTCAAAGCTATACTTAGTTTATTAACCGTGCAATTTATAGCAAATTTTTATCCACTTAAGAGCATCATATGAGATATTTTCTCAAGTTATACACATCATTATATTTATGCGTTATATTTTATTTGTAAACCCATTAAGAAAGTCAGTAAACTATCGATAAATAAAAAGTTTTGATAATTAAATAAAATGGAATATTATTTTAAAATTATAATTCAAAAAACATTTATTATAGTGAGAATGAAACAAATTTTTTTACAGTATATTTGATTTCTAAGCCAAAAAGGAAAACAAAATGCATTAACAAACTTAAACTGCAGCGCAAACATAAACTTAATCGGGAATTAATAATTAATTAAAAAGGAAAACAAAAAACATCAAACAAAACAGATCTTTTCAATCTCAATAAACAACCCAAATTGAGGTTAGTCTCAGTCTGCGCGTTAAAACAATTTTTGATATTAGGACACAGAATGCAATAAATGAATTAAATGAATACATGTTAGATTCACAACACAGACACACAAGTAATAGAAAATTGACAAAAACAGAGCAGCGCTTGTTTCGTATTACTCAAATAAATGTTTGGTTACGCTTTTGAAGCATAAATTGTTTGCCATAAGTACAGTACAGTTACAGTTAAGGGTTGCGTTAACCATAAGGGATAATTCATTAATTGTAATTTAAAAGGTTGTTCATTGAAATATTAGTTATATGTATTTATATTGCTTAGTATTGCGTTTATGAGGTGTTTACAAGACTATTATGATTTTTATCACTTGCAATTCATAATAAAGCAATTTGAATTCTATGAGTCTGTATGGGCGCTACAAGTGCCGCACACAACCACAGTATAACACTATGGGTGCAATATAATCATATGTAATGTATGAGATGTAGTCATATAAAAGTTAAGTGACAACTGTTATAAGATGAATAGCAATAATGATACACATTCACGATGACATTTAAAGAGGTTTTATATATATTGTAATTCTCATAAATTAGCGAATACTATCTCTCGGCAATAAACTAATAGAAAAAATTTAATACAATAAATCTACTTTAAATATACTGTGTTTGATATATACTTTATTTCATTCTCTGACATCGCAACCATTTTTATTGCTAATACATATTATATAAGTTGAGCTAATATTTTTATAATATATTACAAGAGGGCATAAAATTATTAATTTTTTATTAATTCCAAATAAATCTGTTTTTGCTCAATTTTATAGTATGTAATTTATTTTATTTTCTGTTTAGCAGATAATTTATTTTCCTTAATTAATTTAATAATGTATTTATGATCGAAAGACTAGCAAAGAATTTTATTAAAATTAAAATTATCGATAAAAATCATTACATGTTTTTTCAATCAGATAAGTGTTTATGAAAAGATCATTTTAAATGCACTGAAATGTTCAACGAAAGTATTAAAACAAAATAAAAGTTAATACATTAAGCTATTAATAGAGGAATAAAAAAATTGTAGAAAAAATGCCTTAAATTAATGAAATACTTTTGCTCTCATTCATTGCTTAAAACAAAGGTTAATTATATACAACACACACAAACAAGCATTCTGATGATGGTCGAGGTTAAATTAACGTTTATATTAAATTTATATCATGTGTTTATATCAAAAATGAAATATCGCTTAAAAATAACGATAAATAACAAACGATTTTTTGAATTAATTTTTTTTAAAAAAATCTCTCTGAAGATATGATTATGTTTAATTTAATTAAATAATTATATTCATTTTTTAAAATTTTCAATAATAATTATTTTACGTAATTTCTAAATTTTTACTGTAAAATTTTACGTTTTAAATAAAATTGAAACTAAAATTTAAATATAATTAATTATTATTAATACTTATTATTTAAATGACATATTTGTTAAATTAAATATTAAATAGTAATTGATTACATTAAATAGCAATTAATATGATTGAAATCATAAAAAAATGAACTGAAAAGAGTCTCACCTGAAATAATTGAAAGCTGATAAAATTTCGGTATAATTTAATGAAACATTTAGGTAAACGATTATAAGTAAAACAGCATTGTGTGTGCAGAAACACAATTTAAAAATATGAAGAACTGATTTGCGTGATGTTCAAGAGTTAAAATGCATATAATATTTGGTATATAAGACACACACACATACACAGACACATATACATGGCATAGGCATAGGCATAGCAATGAGTACATAAAACGCCATTCATTGAACACTCGCACTCACATTCACTGCCTATCTTTGTGATCTCTATGTCTGTTCGATTCTGATATTGAACGTTGCAGTTATGAGTTTGATAAAAACTAATGTATAACTTATATAACTCGCAGCTAAAAACTCTTATATGAGTTATAAATATCTGATTTTATTTAGAGAAAAAATAGCTATAATCGCATACTCCGTACAACAATTTTCTAATTAAATTGAAATGCTCTTGAATTAATAATTAAATGGAATTAGTTTTAAGCAAAACAAAGTGTAGAGAGGAATATTCTGTCAAGAAGCACTTAAATCACTTCTGTCTTGAATATAACTTAGCGATTGATATAATCAAAGCTCTGCTAAATTTCCTTTTCATAGCAAAAAACCATCGGTTGCCCGGAGTTGTTAAACTCCTCCTTATAAGTTGCATTTTTTTCATGTTATTCCGTCATAAGAGCTCTGAAAATTCATGAAAATGTTTTTGCATTTTGCTGCTGTGTTACATTTTTATATTTGCATTTTACAGCAATACTGACTCGTCAGCCAAACATGAATGCACAGTGTAATGAATGCGCTCCTAATATTGTTTAAATCTATATATCTCGTACTAAATTTATCGAGAATTCCCTCCGTATTTAAGGCATGCTTAAAAAGATGCTGATCTTTAAAAATATTTACTTATAATGTGTTGTTTGCATGTGAGCCAAAATAATCAGAGATTTACATAAAGCTTACACTAAATTTAAAATACTATTGGTTAAACTGAAAAAAGTGAAAATTCAATTGAGTATTGGGTTGGCATGAAATTTAGGCATCGCGTCCTTTATTTGCGTAAAGAGTCGATACAATACAATCTGTATATACTTATATTCGCGTTTTGTTTAGCGGAGAAAAATTATATAAACGGTATATGAAAGCTTTAACATAAATGCATATAAGTTTGTGCTCACTATTGGTTATATTAGAAGCAGAGCTGCTATAATTTACGAGACTTTCCGATCTTACTAAATCAACGCACTGTCGCGGGTTATTGCACAAAGGGAGTGCAGCAGCAATAGTAGTAGTACTGTAGTACTGTAACAGCAATAGTAGTGCTGCGGCTGTATTACACTATTGCTATTGCTATTTCTATTGCCAAACAACGTGGGAAGATAGCATATGATCTTCATCATCCCATCCCATCCCCCATCATCATCATCATCGTCAGCATTGGGGATAAGAGATATGGGGATCGAATCCTGTCTTGCCATACTTCAAAAGATAGTGCAACGCAAAACTAAACACAAGAAGCTTTAAACCTAAAACTAGTATTTGATGTGTATCTGGTTTTGGGGTACGTTATGATTGGTGAGCGCTGTTGGCGCACACTCATAACGCCATCGCACACTATTAACGCTCAACATATCACGATATTGACGATGTTTCGAAGCAACAACAAAATTAAGTTTTCTATTTGAATTTTTAAATAAGGGCGGCTATCATTGAAATTACGAAAATTTAATTTACTTGACAAAAATTTATTGTAAAATTATGAAAACTTTATTAGAATCAAAGCGAATGAAAAAAATTAATGAAATGCGAGTTAAATTTTTTAAGAAAAAAACTCGCGAAAAATAATTTAAAATAAAGAAATGCACGAAAAAAATAAATAACAGCCTACTAAAAACATGTTAACTGTTTGTGTCATTAATTTACTTAACGATGAATACTATATTTTTTTATGGTCGACTTTCATATGTATTTAATCTAATTTATTGGCGTATCAGTGGTATCTTTTTGAGCACAACTTATTTGCTCATATAATTTAATGTAACATTTATGCCGTTAATTTGCTGCTTCTGACTGCTACTTGATTTCTAGTATAAATTAAATGACAAACTCATCAACTAGTAATAAAGATATGTTTATTTACATTTAATACTTTGTCTATTTCTCGAGAATTATTTGTTTCGTTTACACGTTGTAGTTATGAATAATAAAAAACTATAAATAACTTAAATAACGCAATAATTCATTATTTTTGAACATTGATATTCATTCAAAGAAGTAAAAAATCGTTTAAATTGCAATAAATTTTTTAAATAAGCGCATATTTCATGTTTTTTGCTGCTGCAGAAAATTTTTAAAACAATTATGTCATCATTACTTTGAAAGATTGTATCAATGATTTTTATCATAATATAATTTTTATACTTGGAATAGTATAAACGAGAAAAACGCGGATAAATTAGGATAATGTGGATATAAAAATATTTAGATAGCCTTCTAAAGCAGTTTTAATAATTCATGTGATGTTAATTAATAAAAACGAAAGTTTGCCAGAAAAAGGCTAAATAGAGATAAATATGACGATAAAAATAATATAAACGTAATATTAAAGTGTTTTTTGAGGAATCAAAGTGTATCGTAATAGTGCCTCAGTTATTAAATTAATTTTCACGTTTTATATTTGTTTAATATTTATGCTGTAAATCTTTAAGACATAATATGTTTAGCGTTCATAGCATAGCATAAATCTAATTATTTTTGTGTAGACTATTAGATAACCGAAGAATCATAAATATTTTTAATTTATAATGTTTTGATAATTAATGTTTTAAAATGTCTATCAATCTTATTCGCACAAAAGCGTATTTTTATACGCACATACTACTAATTTCAAATGATTAACTGATTAATTGAATCTAATGTTTTGAAATTAAAACCACATATGATATAGAATTTGATATAAATAATAAATAAATTATTAATCATATTTAATAGTTTTAGTGCTAAATGTTTTCAATAAATGCTTTATAATAGTTCTTCTCTGTTCTAATAAGTTCTAAACGGTTCCGTATGAAAAATGTCTATATATCGTCTAAATATGTTTAATACTCAACGCTATAAAAATTTTCAAAAAATAAGATTTTTATTTTTAGAATATTTTTAGGGGAAAAGTTTAATTTAGTGGAATAGAGAAACGAGCAAAACAAGCAAAAACTGTGTTGTTGTTTGTCGAAACGCGTAGCGACCTCTGAAGCGCATCATATGAGGATATGATGATAGGGACGATTTAAATGCGAAACGCAATCAAAGTTTTGCGCGAATATAACAAAGTTTCAGAATTGATAAATATATATATATATATATATTGTAAATAATAAAAACTAAGTAAAAACAAAACATTAAAAAGCATTTTAGACATTTATGCCGCGTTTTGTACGGTTTATAAGCATTAATGATGTTTACATATGGTCTACACAAACAATTGTGATGTTAGTAAAAAAAGGTTATATAAACAAAACTTTTTTTCGTTATATAAAGTTGAATAACACTGTCTATTATAGATATAAAATAGAATATTTTCTGAAATATTTGGTGAATGCGCGAAAGCACTGAACGCTCGCGAAATAAGTAATAGATGACTCGTAAATCATGCAAAGCGATGTAATCCCAGTGCAAATGGCGATTCACTGTCAATTCTAAGATTTACGTCCGCATCACAATCCACTCGAGATACGATACATAGCTATAACTTATATGCTAAAGTTACCGAACAGTATCACTATGACTGTGTATGACTGTGTATCTGTGTATGAGTGAGTGAGCGAAATAGAGAATCAGAGAGACACACTCAACATTGATAAATCATTGGACAGAGCGAGTGAGAGAAGAGAGAAAGAGATGCTGCGATAGTTAATTCTAGTATAGATCTTTATATGTGTGTGTTTTATATCCACTCAATGCTTCTGGGAATGAATTGTGCTATTTATTTATTAAAACTGCACTAAACTAAGAAACAAAAATACATTTAATACATTGAAAGCACAATTGAGAAAAGAGATTGATATTCATTGATTCACTGTTTCATTCATTCATTGATTGTTGTTAATACAATGCGTAACTATTGATTGCGCAAAAAAGCCTATAGAGTATCAGGTCATTGTATTACATACATATTCGCCTTAACATATCATAAAATGTATTTTCTTTTATAGATGACAAACTTTGCTAAGTATATACTATTAACAAGCAATAAAAATAAGCATAAATTTTACTCTTTATACCAATAAAATTAAAACAAAAGCCTAAGCGCTAATAAAACAATTTATACTGCCTTTTTTATTTTACTTCAATCAACTTTCTTTTTATTCAACTCGTACGTCAACTAAAATTAAAAGATAGCGATCTAATGCTGTTATGCTGTTTCGCTTTCATAAATATTTGTTTTTTATTACAATTCTATTTTTGATTTCAATATTAGACGAATAAATTGTTATTTTGATTCCGAAAAGCAAAACAAACATTTTATGTGTTTTTGCAAAAAATAAACTAAAATTAACTCCAAAAGTATCAGTTCATTAATTTTATTTTATTAAACCATAAAACAAGTTATAAAAATTTATTTCTCTATTTTTAATCTCACTTATATTGAGTTTCAATTTCAATTAAATTAAAATTATTTCGTCTTTTTTTGTTTTTTAGTTTTTCTTAATTGGAATTTTAAAAGCGAAACAACACTTAAATAAATTTATCAATCAATATTTAATAAATAACACTTATTACTCTAAAATATCATTTAATGCATTACTTAAGGCGAAATGCAAATATTTTACTTTGAATTTGTCTCGTGACGACACACAAAAACGACATTAGTCTCGGGTTTAGGATATATACATATTAGACTGATGGCTAAATCTCAACGAAAGAACAGTATATACTGTATCTAATCAATTAAGTGAATAGTTATCAATAGATATATGATAGCTATATAGTTATTAAAATATAGACTATTCAAACTAATCATGCAAACATTAAATCAAATGCAAGTTTTGTGGAAGCAGTGCTCGGTTACTGTTAACTAACAATTCAATACAATGTGTTACAATTTAGTGACACTCAATAAAAAGTTGGCTCTATATTTGCCTAAGTTTTGACTTACCAATAATAAAATATTAAGTGAAGTTTATTTACAATAATATATGGCACAAACGCGACAAACACCACAATTGGCGACAATCACAACGTTCACAATAAACTAAAAGAAAATAATAATTGAGATAATTTGAGGAAAATAATGCACATATACCTATCGAAATGGCTAACTATCACCGAATTAGTGCGTAAGAAAATACTTTACAGAAGATATGAAATGAAGAACTGATAAAATGGTTGAGAAAGAGAGACCGAATAATTGTACATTTATCGTAAAGAAAAATATATTGCGTGAGAGAGAGAGAGAGAGAGAGAGAAAGAGAGAGAGAGAGAGAGAGAGAGACGTTTTTCAAAAAATGGGACCGGTTTTAGACTACGAAAAAAACTTGCATTCACTAAGCATAGTGTGTGACATATCCTCCTTAATATAAGTTGTGAAAAGTGAAAAAAAACAACGACCTATACTTTTATTAATCTCACTAAAAATGATATTAACACCAACAGTGCTAGTGATGCAAATTCAAAATATGCTTTCATTTGAACACAACAGGGAACCCTTTGATTAATGGCATCTTAGGTGAGGAGTAATATGAAAATGACTTTTGACACAGGAATGTATGAATTATGCAATTGAGGAGAAAGACCTAAACGATATGGCGTTATGCGTTCAAACCAGTCAAGAATATGGCTATTAACCCAATATGTCTCAATGTGATCGTATAATTTAAAAGATTAAGACACAGATTTATACTGAATTAATTAAACTGTTAATTCACTTTCAGTTAATGCAATGGACATAAACTAAAACTGGTGGATATACTGCTAAACTACTAAATTAAATTACAGCACTAACTAAGGTTTAATTAGATAATGAAATTTGGTCAACAATTTCTTTAGATCAAGGTTAGCATCAAAACGAAACGAAACGAATCGCAGCGAAAATCACATCAAAAAATAAAATCCTCTCGAAATGATGAAGACATCAAAAAATATTTATCATAATTGGAGTATAAATTTTAAGGAGTGAGTGGAGTCAAAACCAGAAAATAACTTACCATTCTGTGTGTGCTATACTGTTGCGAATTGTCATGTTTTGATCTCACCTCAGGGGTGGCTCGATATTACACCAAAATTTAATTGATTTGCAAATTTTATGGTATAACTCATCGGAGCACAACATTTTTTTGAAAAATGAATATTCACTTAACTATTATTTAGTTAATAGATGAAAATAAATAAGAATAGAAACTGCACAGCAAAACAAGAAACGAGTGCACAATAACTGATGCAAATGAGAAAAAAGAAATGAGAAGAGTATTGTCGTAAAAAGTACACAAACAAAATAGTTTTTTTTCTTCAAAAACAACATTTAAAATGATGATTGGGTACGATTGGGTCAGTGTTATTCAGTATAATTTTACAGCACTGCAATTACAATTACATTATATAAAAGCTGGTGTTTTATAACGGGTAAAAAAGCTTTAGGATGTGAGGGGTGATGCAATTTATTGCACATTTATGGCTTGTTAGAGGGTGTTTATGGTGCTTCTAATAGCTGGTTCGAGTGATTGAAGCCCCTCTACTTTTATGACTGTCACAAATGTCTGTCCCGTTACCTTTGCAAATAGACAATGTTATACAATTTCATAAGTAACAACAATTTGGAAATCAATACTAGTAGTTGACTATGAACTAGAATTATTATAGTTATGTTAGTAGTAAGTAGTAAATAGAAATGCAACTAAACTATTATGGGTGAGTAAAGCGAGAGTAGAAGGAAAGGCAGTGAGCCTCAAGTTGGTCGTACAATAACTCAACTCAAGTTGCCCATAAACATCACATTTTAGTGTTATGCCCCAACGCTACAAAAAAACGCGTAATAACATTGAAATACAACAAACGTTATGTACAACATTTAAAACAGATCATAATTAATCTCATGTTTTATCCTTTTTCATACCTTTTCGATATTCTATTGTTTCCGTCAAGAATTGATTGTTTTAAAAATAAAGTTAAAGTTGTACAGATGTACTAATCTCACAATTTCATAAAATGTGACATCAAAATTGATGCAATTGGCAAAAACTTTTACGGCACTTGACAATCGCTAAGCAATACTGTTTTGTTGCACCAAAAAATCTATTCTAAAATGCTTCTTCGCCTTTAGCATCGGGTGTGATAATGCTCGTAAAAGAGACCCACTCTCAGATCTCCATTTTGGTACAAAAGCAGAGCCAAGAGGCAAAGCAAGCCGTTTTAGTGTAATCAATCATTTTGGCGTTGGTTTCTGCCCCCTTCCAGTGCAGCGCAGCCTCCATATTCCCTACAATAGGATAGCTGAGCACGCCGTGAATAATTCTCTTTCTCCCATTTGCCGGAGAAATTTATAGAAAAACACTCAACTATGCCAAAAATGAAGATACTATGCATTAAAAAATAATATCAATCGCAGTTTGAACAAAAAAATTCAAGAAATCTAGATTAACTACACGTAAAAATGTTTTTCAAATCAATATTAGTTTCATAAATCGATCAAAAGTTGAGTTAGACTCACGGTTTTTATATTTCGAGACAATGTATGAGACAATGTACCCATCAATTCGAATCAATAATTGAGGCAAAAACTTGATCATCTAATTATTGCCAAATCATTATGTCGTATCATTTAATTTGATAAATGCAAATCCAATTATCGATACGAGTTGACAAAACTAATTGAGTTACCATAGTATGGTCAATAGAGAGTTGCAATAATTAATGCAATAAAAGCGAAGAGTAGTGAGTGTGTGGATGTGTGTTAGCGTGGGGTGAGAGGCATATCATCCCTATTCTCATAGCATAGCACACCGTTTCTATCATATCGTTCATCCTCTCGAGTGGCAAATATGACATCGTATCGCATCTGCATATTCATGATATTCATGAGTGTGAGGATAAAACTAACATTTATAATATTACTCACCATATATTGTATTGTATGTTTTGCCAGTTTAGTACTGTACTCATCCATTCAGGAGATAGTAGTTGCCAGTGATGTTAACTTACTCTACTTTTATTGTAAATTGTATCGCCAGTCAGTTGTAGTTGTAGTCACACTGTTATAGCTGTGACTGTTAGACTCTTACTGCCATTCATCCAATTCATGATCTCAACCGATATTTCATATTCTCTTTTTTGGAAAATATTTCAATGCATCCAAACAGTGGACTCATATTGCGTACGATATGCCGAGATTGTTATCTTCATCAAACCTATTGTATCGCTGCTTCGAGAAACGTTTGCCTCTATTTTATGTAAAAAAAGTAACTTACGTTAAATAATAAATTAAATAACAGTTAAATATTGATTCAAAAACTTACTTTTATATTTGAAAAAATAGAATTTATTTCTTTTTTTTTATATTTTGATGACATCTTTATATGTGATATTTATATGAACAGAAATTGATGACCGCATACAATGGTACACACAGTTTGAATATTCTTTTAACAAAAAATACTGGCAATCATTGTTGCGTACACTACAATATACACCGTAATATAATAGTAATAAACAACTCAATTCATTGTATAATCCATTCTTTTTATTATTATTATTTTTATTATAATGTATAAATAAACAGTAAATTGCAATAATATTTTGTTGATGCGTGCAATAAAACAGAATAGTATGTAATGTAATGAATGTCATGAATGAGATGAATCTTTCATTGATACCATTTAAAAGCTGTAAATTATATTATTATTAATAAACAGTACAAACACTAATATATATTTAAATGCTTATTTTTACTAGTTTTTTATTGATATCAACTATAATTTCTATATAATAAATATCAGAATAAATGATTAATGATTAATATGGTGTGATGTTTATTCACATTTACTTGTATGTAAGGCTGTGTTTAATATTTATTGTTTATATTTTAATAAAACAGTGAAATATATGCCAGGCTTCTGATTAACTGAAATGTTAAGTGTTAATAATATAACACTTATTTTGGTTGTGCCGTAAAATGAAGTGCCAGACATGTAGCGTAATGTAGAAGAGTTGCTGGAGATAACTGTAGTGTAACTTTTAGGACACATTTATATTGCTATATTGCCTAATTGTACAGTAAAGCGGTCTCCAGTTCGAGATAAGGCAAGGCAATTGATTTCCATTATATGACCGCTGCTGCCGTAACTTTCAAACACTGCTTCAATAAAGACGTTTCAAGTTAAAGGTGTGTCGCGAATGCCATTTCAAACCTAACCTTTAAGTTAGTCAATAATAGCTAAACAATACTACTATGTTTGTTGTGCCAAATGTTTGCAACATTTATGAAAAACAACTATATCTAACATTTTTCTCGAGTTTACGCGTGATTTTAGTTTTTTAAATAAACAAATTTTCAATATTCTTCACTTAAGTATATAAACAGTGTTTTAAGACGTGAATATATAAATATAATAAAATTCTATCGAAAATGTTATAAAATAATAAAACGTTTTATTTTGTTTGCGCAAAACAAACAAAAAATAATAAAAAATTTAATTTGTTGCAGTCGTGTAAATCTAAAATAGTGTACTCAGTTATATACTTGAAGGTAATATACATGTTGATTATGATATTTTTATTAAGCTGTGTCTAAACAAATTATTTTAAGTCACTTCAAGACAAACACTTTTTTATGAAACGAAACTTTTTTTATTTGTTAATCAATATTTGTATTCGCGTATGACTTTCAAGTGCTGACACAGCATAACATCTCTTCTAATGTCATCATTAATCTCCAGTTTCGGTGACAGTTTGAGTGAATTTTACATAAGAGTTATGGAACTGACAAATGGTTTAATTTATTATTCGTTTCGCTGTTTATTAATTTTTTTTCTGGTTAGAAGAACTTAAATTACTTTCGAAAGAAAGTCACTCTCTCGTAATCTTTTAGGAAAATTTAAAAATTTATTTTTATTAAATTTGCATATTTATTTTGCGCAAGAAAAAAGTTTTGAACATAAATAAATGATTTCGGAAGCGTATCAATCAAAAACTGGTCAATGCTATAACTTATTTTAATGGCACAAACTAGAAGTCGGTGTTTGGCGTTTCGAAAGGAAGCAATCGCGAGTGTCGTCATCAGATTTACTATAAAATAGGTCTAACTTTATGGGGTTCGAAATAAATAATAAACACGAATAGGGGCAGCATTTGTTTTTTTGGTGCACAGTTGAGCTAATGTTGGTTTGCTGCGAGGAAAACGTCGTGACCACCTGTGTCTTAAAATCGATAACGCAATATTACAGTTGAAAAATATTACATACTATTTCATTGTTGCCGACGCACTGCAAAGTAATTTTACGGATACCCCACTTGATGGCTAAAAAATGCCAAATGGCTTCGTACTCGTAATTATAGGTTTGAACTAAAACAAAAAAATTACATTGTATGCCAGACACACATTTTGTGAGATATTTGATAGGCTCTTTCTAGTTATTTTTTGTTTATTATTGTTTGTGTGCGCAAATATCATATAAATTTGTGTATGACTTTAATATATGATTAAGTTAATGCTTCATTTCAAAACGCATTTTTGACAAATATATTGATTTATGTGTTTTTCTTTACACTTCTAACTCGCATAAAATGTAATTATAACGTATACAAGTTTTACCCTCAATTTTCTATTCACCAGTTAAAAACTTGTTATATTTTCAATGATAATTGCCCAGAATTGCTAGTATTTAATATTCTATCCATTTTTTATTACAAATAAATGTGGAAAAACGCTTACATTCGTTTGATCACGATTTTCGTATCGATTTTATTTTGCTCATAAAATTGTGATAAAGCTTTGGTCATCTCTAATATTTGTAGAGATAACTAATACTAAAATTGCATCACATCGCACAGCACAGCACATCACTTGCCATTCTTAGCGATCTCATGGGAGGCTTGGTTGGGGCTGTCAGTGCAGAGCACACTGAATATCGATTTCATCTCACAGTAAAAGCTATGACATAACACACATAAACTCTCTTATCAGTGTGTGGGTGGAGTAAAAGCGAGCGACGAGTTTAGCAATTTATTTTGTTTTCTTCTGCAAACATCAATAATATCAGAGCGGCGATAGTGAAAGAAATAGAACTGAACTGAACTGAGTAATCCATGCGAGAGAGAGAGAGAGAGAGAGAGAGAGAGAGAGAGAGAGAGAGAGAACTTAATAACTAAAGTTTTCTCTTTTTCTAGTCATGAAAGCTTTCTCTTATCATTTTCGATAGGAGAGCGAGTGAGCTAAAGGTTTCTCATAACGGAAGCCTAAAATGGATGATAAATTATCCGTAACGCGTTATGATGATGATATTGCCAGAATAGCTGAAACTTCTAAAGCTAACACTAAGCTCTGTCTCAATATAACTTACTTCGCCATACAATTGAAAACTATAGAGCTTTTGCTTTGATCAATATTTTAGGCGGTATTCATTTACACTCTACTCAAGAATTTGTGCACTAAAGCTAAAATTTTACGTATACAGTGTTAGACTCTTTTTAATATGTAGAATGTATTATGTATAATGTATAAACGAAATCTATATTTTCTGATTGTTTCGTTATATTACAGCGTTTTCAATATTTTATTTTCACATTAAATAAATAAATACTGATAAGAGATAAAAACTTCTTTTTTTTTGCTGAATCAATGTAAGCTCAAATCTCAAAACCAGTTTTGATGCAAATAATATAAAATTTATTACCGAAACATATTTCAAGTTTAATTAAAATTAGAACCTATCTGTTAAATCTTATTTTTAAATTATTGAAAGATACATTTTATATGGGAAAATGAGAAAAAGAAGAGAAATTGGTATTAGAGATAGAATTGATTTTTTAAAAATAATATTAGTTTGAAACATATCAAAAAAATGTGTGCGCGACTAAAATTGAGTCTGAAAAAAAGTTATAACTGTTGTTGCATTAGTGGCCGTGATTTATAATAGAATATAAGAAATCTGAGAAACAGCATTGCATTGCATAATAATTCACTCAGCATGTAATTCTTGCTGCAGTATCTCTCATTGGTTGACCTTTGATTTGACCCCAAGAAAAAAAATAGGAGGACAAGGATGCCGTAAATTGTGATTTGACATTTATCCAATGGGGAGAAATGCATCGATTCACAACTGGGGAGTTGGGTTGAAAGAAATAGAGGAAAATGTTATGCGTATGATGAACACATACTCTTAGAGGGAAACGAAGAAAAGAGAAACTAAATAAAACACAACTGCACTGAACTATTGGTTGCGAGCGAACATACAAAAAAATGGCAGCTGCTGTCGACCAGATTAGATTAAACCTACAACTGAATCGAGATAAAAACGCTTTGTATAATAATAAGCTAATGTTTAAATAATAATACATTGTATAAATATCGAGTTTTAGCGGCTTTACACGTGTTTGTGCGACAAATGCATGCAATATTATGTTCACCTAACAATATAATACAAATAATGTAAAATATGAGCTAAAGATAAACTCATTATCCCGTATCTTTGCAATATATATCTATTGCTATAAAAAGATGCATAAAAAATAAGGAATGAAAAATAAAAAAATAAAAGCTCTGGTAAAATAAAAATAGTTGGTAAAAATAAAGAAAAAGCGCATATTGAGTGGTTTGCAGTGGAATCGAGCTTTGCATGTATTTCACTGCAGCAGCATTTGAATGCTTGTTAGGCAACATTCTAGTGCTTATACTGAAATAGTTAAGATACGCTGGTCTCAGCATTCACTTGCAAGTCTCATTAAAGTGCTCGCAAATAAATTACTTTCTATAAACGGTGAGCCGACAAATTCATTTGTAGACATACAAAGTTAAAACTTTTTCCATTTTAAAAACTTTTAAAGCGAGTTTTAATGTTAGTAAAAGCGTTACGCAATGCAGATTTATGTGTGTGTGTGAGCGCACAGAACAGTACAATATTATTGATTGACTCTCAAAGCGAACATAAGAATAACAATATATAGGTCTTCAAATATAAATTTAACTCTATAGGTTCAAAAAAATTTGTAATAATACACAATACTCGTACTCGTCTGACTAGAGAGTATTATTTAAGGGCGGTGTTTCTATTTTTTGTGTTTTGAGTTGTTTATGACTGAGTTACGAAGTTTCACTGATGCGGCAGTTGAGCACAAAGCATGAATTATTAACTAGTACTGCATAGCACTGACAACCTTTGGTACCTTTTTGCCAACACTGTACATTCACTGTACTTTCTGCAGTGAGATGTGCCAAATCTTGTGTCAGCGTTCAAAAATTAAACACAAAATTGTAACATCAACATCAACAACAGCTGTTTCTAAAGATAAACTAAAGCATCAAATGCAGCATCAATTGCACCCAAACTTTGGTATTCAATGTACTGGTATTCAACGTACATCCCAAACAACAGTGTAACCCAGAAGTTAACTGTACTAGAATGTAATTTATCAAAAATTATTTCTTAATCACTATTTTGACAAATTTATGCACCAATGATTCAAATTTTAAAAGCTCATTGAATTATTCACCAAAAAAGATACATCAATAAGCATTGCACAGCATTATACGTAGCATTATAGCATTACAGTACAGTACAGTACGGTATGGCAATCACATCATATCACATCAGCTGCACACTAACTTTTCTTTATGCATTAACTTAACTTATGCTTATGCTCTTTAAATCTTATATTGAACAGCAGTCACTAAAAAGCCTTATTTTGGTCTCTGAAGCACACTTCCGCTCCATAGACTCAAATTTGGTTTTCTTTATGTCCATCTGAATGCTCGCCGACATCATCAACATTACAATAGATTTTAACCACAATATTGAATCCCGTCTTAAACGCAATTCAACAAAAATTGTAAATCAAACTCTAAATCTCAACAATTGTTGAGAGAAATATAACTTATTTCTGCCAATAACCTCAAGTCTTACCAATATATCAACATTTTATTTTTATTAAAGATGTTCTCAAGTCGATTTAACCGACAGATTTGTAACGAACGGGTCGAACGGTTCGATTTAAATCATCTAAGGTTTGAATTTCAAAAGACGGGTAGGTTTGGGTTAAGTAATCTATTAATTATGAAACCCGAGTTGACCACATAAACAATTTTTTCTTTTCTTTTCTTTTCTTTTAATGATTCATATATGATTTTGGATCCCAAGACATTTAAAAACATTATAAATACAAAAGTATTCATTTATATAAGTATGTACCATAATTTTTGATAATAAAAAAATTAATTAACTTTATATTCAATTTTTAATATAGTTCTCTGTTGTCGGTTAATTATCCGGTTTTAAATCAAGGAATTTTTTAAATAATCAGGTTAACGGGTTGTCGGGAATTCATCGATTTGGTTCGGTTTGGATTGAGTTGAGGATACAATTATAATATTCGATTCGGGTTTAAAACATCGATTTTACGGTTCGGTTTGGGTTCAAGAAGAAACATCTTATTTCGCGAACATCTTTAGTTTTTATATTCTCGTCAAAAACGTGTAATGATTCGTAATTTTATAATATTGTTTATGATTTAACAACTAATTTATACGTTTTAATATATTGTAAATATATATATATAATATGTTTTTTATGATGATTATGATGATTAATTTGATGACACTTAAATTATAATTAAAAAACAATAATAAAATAAAAAAGTAATAATTTGAGTGTATATAAAAAAATTTCGAAACATTTTGATAGTATAATAGATTTGAATAGAAGTGTTTAATGTTTAATAAAGTGTCACCACTCCCATCAAATTAAATTCAACATAAAATAATTTTTATGTGCCAACAATAGGGCACTAATAATAATTTTATGGCCATTACTTCGATTCTAATGTTTGTTGTTGCCAATTACTAGCGGTTTATTATTTTTAGTGATGCTTCGCTAGCATTCAACTATAATATATGCATGCGTTATATTCAATGATAATAAGCAAAACGCAAAAAAACGGCAACAAAAATCAGTGTCTGGTCTGTCTTCCACACTCTTCCACTATTCATTCATTACTAAAATGCATTAAACGTCGTTGAGATGACAGAAATAGGTGTCATATATTGACCCATAAAAGAGGATAGTTTGAATGATAGTTATGCCGTATTTTTCTAAAGCGGGGTTGGATTATAGCCAGTGCACCACACAAATGCTGCAATCAGTGATGTTTGCGAAAAAGTTTTAATGTAACACTGTTACCATAATGTATTGAAAACATTCCCTTACTTATAGTCAGTAATGCGAAATCTAGCGGACTCTTACTAACATCATTTATTATTTTTACTTTTTTCTGCAAGTCGTTAAATTTTGTTTGCTGCTTATAAATAAATCATTTTATACAAAATATATTCTAAAACTTGTTTTTTGAATTTTGCCATAATAATAATAAATATTTAATTAACAAATTGCATACAATGTTTTTAAATAAATGGAAAAATTCATATTATTAAATGTGGGTAAAACAACGAAACTTATTTTTAAAAATAATGCAAAATTTATATTTTTTTTTGAAAAAATTAAACTTATTTTCTAAGTTCATTAATTAATTTCTAAAAAGCGTATATTATAAGCAATGTGTCTATTTATTAAATTTCATGTTTATATTTTTAATTCTATTTTTATTCATAAACGACAGTAAATTTTAATAAAATCAAAATGAGTTTAAAAAAATTTTAATTTAACGTTTTCTTAATTAGTTTAAAAACTAATTTACTAAATAGATTAATTAGCTGTTTGTCTATCTCTCCCTCTCTATGTGCGTGTTTTAGTCACGCAACATCAACTTCACTGATAATTGATAAATTTTATTTTTAATTTTACAAATTTAATAAAGTATTAATTCAAAAAATACTCTAAAATTGTTTGTGCGTTAATTTCTGTATAAGGCCAGTATAAAATCGAAAATATAGTATTATTTGAGATATAATTCAAATTTTTGAATCAATAAAAGTTGTGTTGCAAAGTAAAATGAGAAATAATGTTAATTAAATTCTGTTTGCTTTATAAACAAAAGCATCAGAACCGAAACTAATCTAAACAAAAATAAATTTGCAAACTAAAGTTACTGCTTATATATATATAAGCTTATTATTTATAACTTATGAAACATACAAAATATACAGTCTAAGGTTAACAAAAAGCTAAATATATATCTCTCGATATTGATTTTCAGTTAACTGCAGAGTGACAGTATAAGATGTATTGTTTTAGCTGCGGTGCAGTATAGAGAATTGTAGAGCGCATTGCTTCGTATGCATACCCTGTATATTTAATGGATATCGATTTTATTTCATATACAAGTTCGGAATATAGAGCTAAATATCGAGTTCATTTGACTAGCAATGAGACATAGATTGTGCACAACTCAACTATTGTTAACTTATCGAATACGCATTTCTTTGTAAACAAGTTTGTACTGAAAACACAATTTCAGTATAATAATACATAATTATTTGATTGCTGTTGTAAGAGATATTAATCATCTAATTTCACGTTTTAGACATAATTATTTTTTTTCTCGAAAAGACACAAATGTAATAATATGTTTTAAGCAAAAGGATGTGATATTCATCTCCACATAATACATCTGTACTGCAGTATTGCGTATTACTTTCTCACGCAACCAGAACTAAATCAACTAGTGTTATGGTCAGAGAGAAATGATGACAATACTATGAAATATGCCATTGTTTTGCCTACTTTAACATAATTCATTGTAGTGCAGTATTCAAATAATTGAATGGCGCCGCATAATAATGCGAACTCGAATGATAGCTTGTGAAACGCGAACTGTAGTTCAAAGTTAGTGAATGCGAGCCAACCGGCGCGCAGCACATTCTAAGTGCAGTGCACACCACACACACGCACACCAAATGCTTGCAAATCAAACGAAAGCAACCTATAAATGGACCTCTTGTGGCCTTAAATATGGAAATGCCACAAAAATTGCTTCATTTATGACATAAAATTGTCAAATGAAACCCAATGACTGCTATAACAAATTATATCCTCATTAAGATAAATAATAACTATTAAATTAACAATTAAATACGAGATCAAGCAAATTAACTCACTAGGAAATCGGACATTACATGCGCGACCATATCTAACCTATCACTACGAATATTATTCATTTTATTTTTCAAAAATATTCAATTTCTATCATTTTAAAACAAAATTTGAGTTATCGTCTAGACTTTAATAAGCAACTGGAGAATTGTGAGTAAAAATAAATCAAAATATACTCATAAGCAAAAACTATATATACTGTTTCTAACATTGCACAGAATACTGTAGTAAATTATGAAAGTATTTATTTTAGCGTTTAAGTTTAGAATAAATTATATTCAATTTTTTATGCTCATTTTTTGATGAGATAAAAGTTAAGTTAAATTAAATTATTTATATAAAAATGTTGTGAAAAATGTAAACGCAAAATACTCGCATAGTTTTCTCAAAAGCAATGTAATTAACGAATGTTTCATAAAATTAAGAATAAATTAGAGCCTTTAAATAAATGTAATTATTCGGCTTTATTATCGCAACAAATTAATATATTTTACAAAATTTAACAAATATCTATTCATTAAATAAGTTCATCACATGGAATTAAATGAATATTTTAATTGGGAAACATTTTAGGCAACAGTAAATGGTGATAATAGAAGCAAATATTGGAATTATCGAATAACGTTCAATACGATTAAATCTAAATCTAAAGTAAATCTAAATTAAAATATTTATGTTGACTTAACACAAGTTATTATTTCATTATTATAGTTTTACAAAAATTTTAAGCTTTGTAAGAGGCGAACGATTGACCAGTTTTAACTAAATTGCTGGTCAATCTATTGGAATTATTTTGATTCATATTAGAAGAGCAAAGTGGTTATAGGAAAACTTTGAACTACTATATCAAAGTTTGGTGGTTATCCTATTTTAAGATTTTCTGGTTTTACAATTTGCACTTTTTGCTCTAAAATAATTTATAAATTATAATTAGGGATCTAAAATCCTAGCATACATTGCCATTACATAAAAAATCATTTTTAGCTGTGTGTTTGTAACTGATATTTTTTTGCTGTTTTCATCGAAAATTGCTGTTAATGTTATTTTGCTACAGTATATGCATTTACTCTAAATATTATAAATTGTCGCTTAAATACAGTAACATAAAAAATTTAGAATGTAACGATACCACTGGGGTTTGAGGTAACAGTGTTTATGTTAATAATATTTGATAATAATTAAGATAATAGACGTATTTTTTATTTAAAAAATAATATCTATTTTTAGTGCTATTTTGGAAACTCGTCAGAGCAATTTAACAGTAGTGTATTCACAATAAATGCTACTTTTTTGAATCTCTAATTCTAATTCACCAGAAGTTAACAAATAAATATATGCAAGTCATTAAAAAATTATAATCATACTGTTGTTTTTAAATTTATGCAATATTTTAATTTATGAAATTAATTGTATTCAATGCAAATTTGAAATAATGTTTTATGGATATAGGTTAAGCAGTAATAACTGAATACAGAAATTTTTTAAAAACCTACTTTTATTAATAGCAGATAATACAGATTTTCAGTTAGAAAATTAAAAGTTTCACTGAAATTAAAATTAAAGCTTTACAATTGCGCACTCATACAAATAGATGTTAATTTTTATCGCGATTTAAACCGCCAATTTAATTAAAGCTTTCTTATTTTGTTTAATATTTCATTTAATTTCACCTTAATAATAGTTTTAGTTAAAACTTAAACAATAAATAATTAAAAAAATGTATTATTAAGAAATAGTTAAATTTATTAAGATAGCTAAACTTATAAATAGATTGATATAAAAATAGTACTACTTGTTTCACTGCCTGCTAAAAATTTTTCTCTAGATTGATATAGTAATAGTAATAATTATTTTACTGACTGTTAAGAAATTTTTCTTTGAAACTCTCGGTAAATGAGTTTAAACTAACGTTAATGTATTTATTTTAAGAGAAACTTTTTCAATTATAAATTTCTGAAATGTTTCCGACCAGCTATTCGTAAAAACATACCATTATAGGTAATCTTAACATTTAAGCTTCAAATAATAACATAATTTCAGTGAAATACATAGTTTTCCATTAGAACACAAGGATATAAAAAATATACAGTGAGAAAAAAATTTTGATTTGGAAGCAATATGTAAGACACACCTATGGTATGGGACAAAACGTTATCGCTATGGATAAATTTAAAGCTTCAACTAAAAACTATAAATCTGACCAGATTTGATAGAAGAGAGCAGTAGCGCGTTCGCTGAACTGCCAAACCCATGAATACATTTTCAAATGCCATTTTCGGAGAAAAATTTTGATAAAAAGCGAGTCAAAGCATTCTCTTTTTGTTTATTTGAGAAATACGCAGATAGCTTCGAAATTTTATTTATTTTGAAAGTTTGGTACTCACCCAAAATGTATGCTTAGACACATAACTAATCTGTATGCTACTCATAATTCTCGTATCAAAGTATAAGAAATAGCAAACTTGAAAACCACACTAATAACAAACTGACACAAATATGTGCAGCACAACACGTAACGCATAATACTGAGAATACAAAGAAATCACTGTGAACTGTCGACCATCTGGACACAGCACTCACACCAAACTAGACAATTGTAAAACGCATGCATACCTCGAGTTTGACAAAAAACTGACATAAGAAGTGAATCCTAACTCTTATTCTAAGTTTTAGTTTTACGGCATCACTTTCGTCTTCTCCTTTAATGTATTTATAACATGCTGTATAAGGCCTGAGGTCTCAATTGCACTTCAGCGCAATAGTTACGTAAAGTAAGTGAAAGTGGTGGACAATGAGGAGTGTTTTATAACTGGCAATTGCATTAGAGTTTCGGTGAAATCCGAAGGGTCAAGGCTTCAAACCCTCAATTGTCATACATGTCTTATTACACTATAAGCCTAATCTTTTAAGTGTAGTTTTTAAAAAAACTAAATCTTAAGTTTGAAATTAAAAATTGCAAGATATTTGCTTACATCGCTTAAATTGCAGTGAACTTATAACGATGTATTATAGTATTCTAGTATTTCCTTTACTGTCTAACTTATATAACATCATTTTTGAAACATTAAGTGCATTATTGTTATTAATGAACGTTAATTATATCAAAATGCTTTTAATATACACAACTTTATTATTAAAAGCCTTAATTAGTGTAATTTTTTTTCAATTATAAGCATTAATTTAGTTTTATCATATTCACGTATTTAATTTGTCTTATTTAATGGTTAGAAAAATATATGATAGATAGTAACAATGATTTTAAAACTTTAAACTATCATTGTTTTTAACAGAGGAAAAAATAACAATAAAACTTAATTTATATTAGTTTGATATGGAGTCAGCGTGACCGACAGAATGACACACTCACGTCATTGCTTAATGTAATTAAGATATTTTTAATTATATTCAAAAAAAGAAAAATGTATGAAAAAAATATCAACAGAATATATAGTTTATTGAGGGCAGTGAAGGAAAATCTAGCAGCCCTTCATTCTAGTGAATATAGTGAGGCAAAGAATTGTAGAAATGCACTTAATTTAATTCGATGCCCGCTATCTCATGGCGATGTAATTTCATTAATGCAAGATGACGTCCCTCTCTTTTTTTGTATGCGCTTCCAAAGTCTGCAGTTTTAGATCATATTGTATCAGCAGTTGAATCATTGATTGAGCAGATATATAGTTATACGCGCACGACAATCCTATATTTTACTTTTTTGCCCATACAATCAGGCAATAAATGCAATCTGTAATCTCCAATATTTTTTAAGCTTTTTGGGAAAATTCTATAGATCTCAGCATTTTCAAAATATATACATTTTATTATTAAAATAACAAAATGTGTATATATATATATTTTTTTATTTTAAAGGGTAATTTAATTAAATAAATTTTATTTTTTCAAAATTCTCGATAAAAAATTTTCTTTTAAAAATCAAAATAACTTCAAACATCAGTTTATTTATTTTATATAGCATTAAATATATACTATTTTTTTATTTTATAACTGATATGATAAACATCATCGAATTTAAAATTAAGTGCATATTTAAATTTTGTTTTTATTAAAATTTAATTATAACTCAAATTATTTTCTTAAACTAAATTGATTTAAGATTAGTATTTTTAAGTATATGTTAATCAAATAATAAAAATATAATTTATTTTATAGTAAATTTAGTAAATCGTTGTTATAAATAAAAAAGAATAAATTTGAAAACTGATAAAAATTCATCGTAAATAGTAAGTAGTTTTGCGAAAAGTATAATTCTTTGTATTGCATTAAATTCATGGCAGAGTATGTGGTCTGTGCAGCAAAATATATTTTTTTGCCTGCACTCGAAGCAGCGTTTTGTAGTACAGTATAGCAGAGAATAGCAATTATTTAGTAGCCCTACGTTAAGGCAAAATGATTACTATGCAACATAAAATGGATGCGAGTCAGGCGAGGGATGAATCAAACTGAAACATGCAACGCACATAAAACAAAGAGTCTTAGACTAACTTTTATAATGCTTGTACTATAACTTATATTTCCAATCTCATGCAACATTCAAAATACTAAACGATTTATAATCAAGTGAGACAACTTTTATAATACATTGTAGCTTAAGAATATTTTATCGCGGATGAAGGGGTTGTCATTTGTAGCATTGCAATAAAATAATACATAAATTTATATATGAATTACAAGCATTGAACATCAACCAGTTCTTCATCAGTTAGAAAATAAGTTACTGCACAATTAGAGCGACAAAAAAATTATACAGTAGTCAGTGATACTTTTACACTGTTGTTTTCCAATTGTAAAATAGCATCAGTTTTGTTTATGAAATTTCCTTGTTTCAACTTGTCATTTTTACTTTTATTTTTTAAAGTAGTTAATATATGTTTTCAAGGAAAGTATGATTTTCATTATATTTTTAACTAGGATAGCAATAATAATAGATATACTGCGCTGTATATATAAATATATTGCGATATTTGGGTTATATTGTTGCAGTACCAATACTCATTTAAAGTATTCACTAAAAACAAATCTATAGAGTACTTTCTGTATATTCATATTCTGAGACTCGATGAAGGCTGTGCTCAAAATGGTTTTGGTTTATAAAATTTAAATTAATAAACTAGTAAAATAAAAATCATCTAACGGTTAATCTCGTTATCGTTTATTTTAATTCCAAGTTTAGGCTAATTATTATTTTTAATAATAATTAAAATAATAATGATAATAATAATGAAAGCGACATAAAAATAGAAAGACATTAAGCATTAAGTTCTGTAACTTTAGACATAAGGTTTTTTGAGTGTAAACAAAATAGCTTTAAATGAACACAGTTTGCGATAAATAAATAATTATTAAAAAAACGACACTTATATGAAACTAAGTTATCAAATAATTTGTTATTGTCATTATCGTTATGAATATTCGACATTAAAATGTATTTAGCATACAGAATATCATTATTTTTTTGTATAATAACCGAGTTAGTATTGAATGACAACTTATAATTTACGTTTACAACAATTTGTATAATTAGATTTAAAATATAAGTGTGTTTTGTTTAATGAAATTCAAAAAACATATATGAGTATTAAGAAAGACAACATGTATGAAATTTCTAGATCATGATAATTATTAGATGCTAATGATAATGATATCAGCAATCATACCAATTCATAACCCGGACAACTACAGAATACATCGCAATAATATTATACAAATAAAAATTAAAATTCTATAAAATACTCGTATACATCATGTAATTTTTTTCTTTCTTATTTCGCTATACTGTACGTTACGTTACAGTGAAGGGTATTTAATGAAATTAATTTATATCTGCTGCAAAAATCTAGTAACTTCTAAGGTTAAACTATTTAACAGAAAAATGTATTACAGTAAATACTAATCAAAATACTGCATATTAATACGTATACTTAATTAGTGTATATTTTTTTCGTATAATAATAATCATTTAAATGCTCAATTGCACAGAGAAAGCATTTATCGTATACTAGCAATAGTGTACTAACAATTTTTTTTCTTAAAATTAATAATCGTTCGTATTTTCAATTGTACTATTATTTTTTTTAAATATTTTATACCTTTTTGCTGATATTTTTTTTTGTTAATTTTAAATAATAATTAAAAAAAAGTTCCTCAACATATGATTTGTTATGAGAAACGCAACAAAACAAGGAAAGGATTTTTCTGACCTTTTATTTAAATATGATGACGACTACCTTTACGTTTTACTCGTATTATCAGTGTTTGAGGATGAGGTGGATTGCAATTTGGTGGCCTGCGCTTGTCTCTCCTGTTCGTTCAATTCTTTGATTGCTTGGATCTCTTTTTTCAGTTTCATTCTTCGATTCTGAAACCAGATCTTGATCTGCCTTTCAGTGAGACACAGACTGTGCGCCATTTCGATTCTTCGCCGTCGAGTTAAGTAATGGTTTGTGTGGAATTCTTTTTCCAGTTCTAGTGTTTGGTATCGAGTGTAAGTTTGGCGACCTCTTCGGCGAAGACCACTGGCACCAGCGAGACCTGCAATAATCGGCAAACAGACCCAAATTATGCAAAACTCATAGATATTGATAATACAGTAAAAACCTAATGTTTTAGCGGTGATAACACTGGCTTTTAACGGGCAATAAAACATATGGTCCGTTACCAATGCTTTTAGCAATCAAACCAAATATTTTGACGCTTATGTCAGTTAGGCTTTCCTGTATTGCGTTAAAGCCTCACATCACAAAATATTTCAACGTCTCACACATTTTGTTAGGCTTGAACGCAATGCAGAAAAGCACAACTAATTTAGGTTTGTGCTTAAGCGTGAAAATATTTGGTAAAATCGCTAACAGCATTGGTAACTCGTAAGAGATCTGTTAAAAGTAGATGCTATAAACATTTGAAACCATTACTACAACACAATGCTTCGATGTATTGATTATGGCGCAGTGAATCACACAATCAGACAACTTATTAAGACATTAACAGTATAATAGCATGCAATTAATATAGTGATGCGATGTGTGCCAAACAAGTGTTTATTCACTTTTTTATGACAGACAATAACAAAGAAATTGACAAACAAATAATACTAATAATTGGTGACCATATGTTTTATTGCCCGTTAAAGGAGTGGTATCACCGCTAACACACTGCAACACATGAATGATAGTGATTGTCTGCACGTTTATCTATAGCTACCTGCAATCGCCATCCAGGGATAATAATGTCCGGCTGATGGCGCACCGATGCCAGCACTTGTCATTGTGGTGCTGTTGCAACACGTTGACCACGAATCTGTCACTGATCGCAGAGTACAACCAGTGGACGCGTCAAAACCTCTCATGTCTGCGGCAGCCATTGCAGTGGATGATGATGGGCGAAGTGGTGTCTGCCACGCCGATGCCGCTGCCATTTGGTGCTCTGATGGCTTAAATCCGTTTTGATCTTTTGTGAGACCACATTCAGACTTGAATGCTTGTGACGTATTTTCATATAGCTTACACGCAGCGTCCATATAATTAGATGTGGTATCAGATGCATTGGCAGCGGTCGGTGCAGATCTGGCCGCTGCTGACTGATAGGCAGTCGATATGCCTGGCGGTTGAATGAGTTGGGATAATTGCGAGAAACGGTAAGCTTGATGTGCTTGTTCTGCTGTGGTATTGTAAAAACCAGTAGCACTACCGTTATGATCAAAGTAAGAATTCATGATATTGTGACACTCGAGACAATGACAGTGACAATCACTAACTCATACACTAACAAACAAAAACTATCAATACTGCAATAACTTTCGCTCTCGTTCTCCAAGATTATAAAAACTTGGAATATGCTATTTTATATTTTTTACTGCTTTCATGCTGACGATGTGATCATCATATAGGATTAAATGGTCATGTATTTAGACTGGTATGGTATGGTTTGGTGCATATTGCGATACACAGCCTGTGCTGTCGCTGTTCATGCGATGCAGTGCTGCACTTGCACTGCACAGGGCTTTCCCGGAAGGCATTCTGCAGCCAATCAGCAATTGGTCGCACTCCGCATCACAGCCATCACTACTTTGAACACAACGAATTGGTCGGCCTTTCATTGCTTAATGAATTGCTCCAACATTGAAGACATGTAAAGCATTCATACGCGCCAATATCTACATAAAATACGCGCAAAGTCGCACACATTCAGTGTATTCCACTCTCACTCAAGTGATTCTCATTTTCAAGTGTAGACCGACAAAGACTTATATAATTATGAGCTACCATTGTGTGGTCATTTTCACACCCCTTACCATTATACTGATAAACCTCAATGCCGAGGCACTACAATCACCTAAACCTCAACACAATTATTGCAACACAGCTATACAGCTTTTTTTTACAAATTTTCTTTTTTTTCAATAATACCATTGGTTCTGTTGATTGATTTTTTTGGAAGCAAGCATTACAAATGTAAGAGAAAATTGACCTCAATTTCTACGCTAAGCCATTCTCTTTTTTCATTCCATTATCTCTTTTTAATAAATCAATTTTAAATAGTTGTTATTTTTAAATTTTATCTTTATTAACTTCAAATTTTAGAATTATAAATATTTTAAAAACAAATTTAGTGTTATTAATTAATTTCTAATAATAGTTTCAGCTCACGATTGAAAATATAGTGCTGTTATACATTAGTATTTGTAAAATTGTTTAGAAATTCGGCTATTATTTCCCAAAAGTTTTTTTTTAACAAATAATAATAAATAATTTAAATTGTTTTATAATGTGTTCAACTTTTGGGCCTTATATTTAAGGTAAAAAATAACATAATTACATAATTTTAATAGTTTAGATATCTTAGACTTAAATTATTTAAGTCTTACTAAAATATTTAGTCACTTAATAATCACTTAATACTTGTAAAATCAATTTAGAATCGTTGTCACCTAAAAATATGTAATTACACATAAAATTGTAAAGATCCTTTGAGAAAAGCAAAAATTCATTGATTATCTCAATAAATATTTTTCGGTTGCTCAGAGTTGTAAATAATTTTTTTTATTAAAAAAACAGGCAAATTAAAACTTTAATGGGGCAATTAAAATGTAAAAATTTGTGTTGTAAAATATACAAAATTGTGCCATAAATCATAAATTGTTGAATACATAAAATCCATCATTTCACCCATTTTGTTCTAATTATAAAAATGATGAGAATGTGCTCTTAAGCTGCTAAATGTGAGTTGAAGCGAATACAGTTCGAGCTCGAGTTCAGTTCAAGCTTTCTCGCCGATATGTTAATTCAAATTTGAATATTTTATCAAATTTAAATGTGTTTTAATTAATGCAGACATTCAAATGATTTATCGGACATTAAAATATACAAACTGTGCAGTGTTTGTTGGGTGCTATGGGTTACCCTAAAACGGTGGTTCAAATTTACAACTTTGTTTTTAACAAATTTATTGACACTCAAACTCGTTCTTTATGCGAACGCACACTATATTTAAATATTAATATTCGTACATTGATTTCAAACGCAAATCATTTTCTAAATTTAATATTACTGTGAACGCGACTGAGAATACTGATATCTCGCGACATCTATCGCAGATATTCTCAACAAAGAGCGCAGAACCACTTGTATCATAGTTATTCTACACTCCGCTACAAATCTCTATGGGGTGTCACTAAGTTTTATATAGATTCTCGAAATTGGGGTGGGGTCAAATCTAACCGCATTTAAGCGACAATTTTTTTCCTTATTTCGGGTAAAAGACAATTTCAAATTTCGATTTTTTATGGGAGGGTCAGGTTTTACATATTTTTAAGATGTCAACCCTTGGTAAGAACCCATCTCAGAGTAAGTACGAAATGAATGCTAAGGCTCGTAATAACGCTCGTGAACTGAAACAAGGATCGACAAGAAATAGACGTTTGGCGCTACAGATGGCTAACAGACCAGCAGTTTTGGCTGCGCTTAACGCAAACAATAATACCAATACTAATACTGTTAATGTGAAGCAAAGACTTGGAGTGAAGAGAAATCAATCGAACGCTAAGTTTGGTTCGCGTGCTCTCAATACTAGAAATCGTACGCCAAAACGATTCGCCAATCGCTTCAATAGTAATAATGGTTTGGCGATAAATCGTAATCGAGTGTTGAATCGAAACAAAATCAATAAATTAGTTAATCGACCAAACAATACACAAAATATTGGCGTGATTGTAGGTCTACGACAACAACAACAACCATTACGTAAAGGTATAACAATCTTATATTAACGTTAATCGTAATAATGAAGTAATAGCTAAGTTTTATTGAAAGGCATTGCAAAGAATCGGTTTGGAAGGTTTGCAACGTTTGCGAGAAACCAATCGATGAGACTCGGAGTCAATTCGGCAAAAGGTGGTCCAAAACAACGCAAACGTGTCAACAATAAAGTGCAACAATCAATGCAAACACAATCCAATAAATTTACGACCAAAACATTCAGAATTAATCGAAACTTTAACGCAAGAAACAATACTTTGGGACAACGAAATCGAAGAAATGTGAAACAATTGCCAAACAAACAACAATTAGACAATGACTTGGATGCATATATGGCTCGCACTAAAAGCCATTTGGACGCAGAAATTGACGAATATATGTCACAGGCGTCTTAAATACAGTATAATAATTGACTACAATTAATAATAAAATGTAAAATAAAAATTTCATTGTAAAAAAATTATATATCAATAGTATTAAAGTTACATTAATTGTAAAAATAGGTAGAGAATCGATATCTGCTTATTTATTTAGTTTATGATAATTTACTATTTATCGACATTTCAAATATTAAATTTAATAATTTCTACTTTGAGTTTAATAAAAATATTTCATTCAATTATTTTTTATTATGCAATTATTCATGAAAGTTTAAAATACTGGAATAACAATACAAAAAAATTAAGCTTACAATTAAAAATGTTTGGTCGTATAAATGGCATGTCTACTGTATATGAGAATAATCAAAGTTAAATAGTATTTAATTAAATAATCAACGATTAGAGTGTGCATCGCTTTTTTGAATAT
>JAQIVF010000035.1:0-49208 GCA_034698365.1 Steganacarus magnus
TCAACTGCGCACAGACAGACAGACAGACAGACATCCCAAATCCAATAGCTCATTGATATAAAATCAAAGTGAGCTAATAATTTTTGAGCAGTTAAAATTGTTTGCGTTTTGATAGCATTATGTCTAATTTACAATATTATACATCAATAGCTATCGCTTTATTCTTTCGAGATTATTTTTGTGTGCGAGTGGTTCTCGAAACCGTATGGAATCTTTAATTTTGAAATACAAGATTGATTGCGAATCTAATGACTTTTTTTTAGGTTAAACAGTAATTTATTTGAGTGTAAGTTTTAATTACAATTAATGCCAAAAAATCAGATTTAGAGTATGATTAAAATATAAACTGCGAAGGATTAACAAAACTATTGAAATTATTAGTGTTATTGGGTTAAAATTAACTTTGTAATGATTAGAATGATTAAATTTGATTGTAACATCGTATCGCATAATTATAAAGATTGGAAAAAACTTTGATTATAGTTTCTATTTCATCACTAAAAATATCTTATAATTGGTTTTGTCATATTCAATCTAAATCTAAATTTAATTATAATCTACGAGAGTAGACGTGAGACGTTTTGAATACCCGGATGTTCCGGTCTGGCATAGCTATATGGCATAGGAAGCACTGATGAGTGGGGGAGGAATCAGTAGGTCTCACTCACTTCCGGTTTGTGTGGCATAGGAATCAGCAGATAGCCTTAGGGGAGGAGTCAGTTGGGTTGTTGTAGGGGTGCAGTATATGCAGTATAAGGACCAATAAGGAGAGTCAGGTTCCATTAACAAACTATGCTCTGTAAAGGAGTAAATGCGTTGTGTAGTTTGTATTTTCAGAACTTAGTTCACTTGAATTTCATTTTCAAAATAAGTCAGAAACACTAACCTTTTTGTATTCTGTACATTCAATACTGATTAAATTAGCTAAACTCTAATTATTTCCGAGTTCATTCATTAGGTCGATTAATACAATATCCGGTTTGTTATTTTCTAATTTTCTACAGGATTTCCGGAAGCATAAGTTCACGAGACATTATTACTCATTTGTTCATTATACAGTGGCTGCCATTGACCATAGCACCAAACTGCTTTCAGCTGATCAATTTGAATATTTATAACAGATCTATAGTTTACGAGTACAATTCTAACTAAAACTGTTTTCTCACCACTGGTTGGCCCCACAACCATTCATGTAAACGGGTTTTTAAATTTTAGCAAATTTAATTCATAAATTATTTATATATATTATATTTAACTCTTTATATAAACTTATTACAACTCTGTTTCGTCCTTATAGTTCTCGTCAGAATTAAGAGTCTGTATACAGAGGTCAACCCCTTTTGTAGCTGTTGAACCCCTCTTGTTCATGTCCGCCCAATATATTAAGCTATAGTATAGACAGATCAAAGTGGAATTCAATTCAACCTACGGGAACACTCGACAATTAGTGCCGAGCAAGGGTTTGAGCTCTGTCACTAAAGTGAGACTTTAGATTTTACCCCTTTTTTACTTACGCCGTGCTTTAAAAACCTTTAAACTCTTCTTAATTTTATCCAATTCTGCAAGTTTTTCTTCTCTTTTTGCCAATATATTCTTTTACGCCAATTTCCGTTTATCTTCATGCCCTTATTATTAGCTTTGATAACATTGGCTATTAACCGTTTTTCGCTTAATTGTAAGTTTGTTTTTATTTAGGCAATTCCATCATATGCTCCAGTTCCACAGGAAAATTATTGTTTCGAAGAAATGGTTTTTTGCACCCACTCCTTAAATTTTTCAGCGTGATCTGCTGTACCGTCGGGAACTGTATAATATGATTAAAAAACAATATATATGAAATTATACTTACTTGATTTTGATGTCCATAAATACGTTTGGACAGCTTCGTGAGCCACAAGTTCTTTCAATTTGTGTTGGTTTTTCCAGTTTGCAAATTTTGCGTGAATGAACATACAGGCTGTCCTAATTCCCAGTGTCGTCCAAGCTTTGCTATCCCTGTCAACAATAGAGTTTCTTCTTGTAGTCTCTATCGACGGATCTGGAAGTCAATTGTCGTCTACCAAAACCCTATCTTTTTTCTTCTGTGTCATAGCTCTTCGGTGTCGTCAAAAAATAACCGTACACTCAAATTTACTTTCACTGGTGTATTACAAGATGAATATTAGTAAATCGAATTGGTTTTAGCACTCCTTTACCAAAAATTGTTCCTAAAATACGTAACAAATTGTTTAAAAACTTGTTAACCAATTTCGTAGTTAACATCCACTTTCTTTGGCGCTTTCCTGTCAGATATATTCCATTACAATACTCGTCATATGCTCTTTAGTTTTTTAATTGTAAATATTTAATAAAACAGAATAAGTAACAAACCTTGTAACCAAAAGTTTTCCAAGTGAATTGATGTGCATTTGTAAACCTAATATACAAATACCAAACACTTACCAAAAGTCAAGTTTAATTCCTGAAAAATAGATAATAATTTTATTAAAATAATTATACTCTTACTTACATTACTTACCAAAAATTTAGTTAAAAAGCTTGAAATAAAACCTAAATTACAACAATACGCCTCAATCAAAAAGGATGAGTAGACTATACTCACTTTTTTGTCTTAAGACTCTATAATACTTACTTTGCTATCATTACGTTGACAACAACTTTCATCAACACATTGACTCTTAACACTGAATAAAACCAACTGATTACTCCCACACTCATCACGTGCTTCCTATGCTATACAGCTGTGCCAGACCGGAACATCCGGGTATTCATAACATATATCAAAGTTTTTAAAAGTTTATTTTTATTTTTCAAATAATTGTAATACTGTAACAATTTTGTTATATTGAGTTGTAAATAATTTTATTTATGACAAAAGCAATTTCTATAATTTTTCGTATTTAAAATAACATCTGCTGACAAAAAATTGTCGCTTATATTTTAGCGGTAAGAATTGCACCACAAAACAATATTGTCGAACAAATGTCTCGTGTCTCACAAAATGAGAACATTTAATTCAATAATCAAAACAAAAATGTTAAAGTATCGGCAAACTCGGTAAATGATTTCTTTTTTAGCAGCAGTTTTAGTTAATTTGGATAAAAATTTAGTCATGAATTTAGAGAATATCAAATAAAACAATTCACGACACATTCATAGAGAGCTCACTTTTTTAAATTCTTGTGATCTGCGGACATACGGATAAAATATAACAAGAACGACACCAAATGTCAAGACACGCGTTTGGGAAAGTATACATTAACTTTAGTATTGTTAAACCCGCAAAATCTGAGAGCGAGTGCACCACCACTGCCATCTAATAATGCAAACTATTCTATTCACGCATTAGTCAATGAAAGTTGAGTGACCTCTGAACCACGTTCTGAACTTGAATCACCGCTGTCTGAACCAATTTTAATCGAACCAATTAGAATAGGATTTTATCAACGGATCAAAACTATTTTTAGAAGTAAAATGTTTTCCTCGGAATTCAAATTGTGACTTACTTTTGATTAGTGTTGTTCAAAAAGAATTTTTAAAAATTTACGAAAAAGTAAAAGAAAAAATTATTAAACAAAAAAAGAATAATTTAAGATAAGCAATATTAAGCAAAAGCAAAAAAGATTTAAAATTGGAAAGTTTTAACATCAATAGTTTCAATAAATTTTTGGACAAAATCTTCTTTTTTGTATTAAAGTTATACGTATTTGTCCTATTTTTCAAAAATTCAAGATTTTATGTTGTTTTACTCGACATTTAAATAATCCATCAGAGTATTTCTATTTATGGAATTTATTTACCTATTTTACTTAATAAATAGGTCTTTGAAATTCATTAGAAAATATCGCTCGAAATTTTCTATGAGGTATTTATTTTAAAAAAAAAACTAGTTGTACTTAACAATAATATGATTATATTTATGATTTATTATGTATCGTAGCAAATATTTTGAAAATATCTCCACTTACCTCATACAGAACTAGTGAACAAAATTTGGGCGTAATATTTTAGTGAGATCTTCTTCGTCCAATAGTAATGAAATTGAGTCTGAATACTGTACTCGTAATTGTAGTTTTATTATAAATTTTCTGCCGAATAAACGATGTTTAGCATTGTTTTAAAAAGTACAGTTAAGATTTAACTATTAATTCGCATTTTTCTAGCAATGAGTGTTAATGACTCGATAGTTACTCATATGTTAATAAGTCATTATTGTATTTAATATTTCTATATTTTCTATGTTATAAACTCATCACTTTTGGTTTAAATGTATAATAATTTATAATATTTCTATTATTAATAAAGCTAAGCTTATGTTTAAAATTAATATTTTCTATACTATTATGCAATCATGTTTTAAGACATTGAAAACAGAATTGTCTTCACTAGTAGTTCTTTCTGACTTAGAAATTCTGAGTGATTTTCTCAATCACTCCTCATTCCTGTGACACCAGATATACATTCAAGTCATGTCAATATACAAATTCATTAGAATCGTTTAAGAATTTAAGTTAATTTTATAACATTTTCCATCATTTATTCGTTTCACAATACTTTAAGTGGCAAATATTCGTGTTAATTATAATTGTTTGTTAATAATTTTTTGACAAACACACACACATTTGCATTATTTATATCAAAAGTTTTAATCCAATTTTTAAAATTTTTGAGCTCATTTATATAATTGCTATACAGCATTGAGTAAAACACACACTCGATCATTGTATTTGTTTGTAAAGATTCCAATGGTTTGGTTTGAATTGGTTTTCAGTATAGAATTTTCGGTTTGGGTTGGTTTGGTTTGCGAAAAGTTGAACTATTGGCATCTTTAGTATTAGTCGTGTTAACATTGTTAACTTAACAGGAAATTGCCTTAATTTCAAAACTTTTTTATCGCTCCAGTGTTATCCAATAGATGGGAGCAGTTGTATAACAAAATAGTTGTGCAATGCTTGCGGTGTGCAATGGTTTTCATGTTTTTTACGGATTATACGTTTTAATTCACTGTATTGTAAGACAAAATGTGACCAAATAGATATACATCATTCAAAAATGTGTTTAATACCAAATCAAACTGATTTCATTAAAATCATTTATTATCACGATTTCTACGCGTAATTGTGAATGAAGTGATAATTAAATGGTGTCATTAATGTGTGATACGAAAACAAAAATGTAAACGGAAAAAACAAAAAAAAAATAGTGAAACAAAACACATTCAAAACCAGATGCTGTTATGTTATCGATTAATTGTGTGACTGTTTCATTATTGTCGACCATTATTGTGATAATCGCATCGATATGTGGATCGAATCACACAATTCTGTCGAACAGCAGTTACAGCGAATGTGGCGATTCTTTGGGCCAAACCGAGAGACTTACCATCGATTATGCATCACATATTGTGCAAAATGGTATAACATTTATTCAGAATACTTATTCAGTCCATTAGTCTATTTATTTTATTTGACAGAATATATCGTGACATTTAAGAACCTGTACGCACGCGACGCTCGAAAGCGTTTCATAGAGGCATCGCTGGGAAGCGACGCGAAGCACACGCTGTCGACCGCCGACTGGCAGATCATATCGCGATCGAACGCCGCATCGCTATATCCCAGCGATTTCGATGTTTTGCACGTATTTGCTAACATTAGTTTTCATTGGTTGTCGCGTCTGCTTGAAACTCATCCGAACATTAAGAAAGTTGTGGAACAAAGAATGATCACCCGATCGATTAAATTTGTGAATGTGACGCAGTTTGACGGTAATAATGACTCGGAGTGTGAAGACGATTATTGTGATCACGAAAATTACGAATCAGTGATTTACTCGCGCTCCGCATTTCAAAAGAGGCAAAGTCTTTCGTGGCTCAATGCGCTCAGTTTTAGTTTTGGCGGAAACGGTGGCGATTCTAGAAGACGGCTATTGCGAGCGATTCCGCGTCAAATCACTAGCGTATTGCAGGCTGACATACTGTGGGGAATGGGAATCACTGGAGCCGGTGTTAAAGTTGCCGTATTCGACACTGGACTGCCAAAAAATCACCCACATTTCAAGCGAATTAAGGAGAGAACCAATTGGACCAATGAAAAGACTTATGACGATGGTTTAGGTCACGGAACGTTTGTGGCAGGCGTTATCGTCAGTGGAAAGGAGTGTTTAGGTTTCGCGCCCGACGCTGAGCTGCACGTCTATCGAGTGTTCACTAATAATCAAGTGTCGTATACGTCGTGGTTTCTCGACGCGTTTAATTACGCGATTCTTAAAAAGATTAACGTTCTTAATTTGAGTATCGGTGGACCGGACTTTATGGACCATCCTTTCGTAGATAAAGTGTGGGAATTAACCGCTAATAATGTGATTATGATATCGGCGATAGGAAATGATGGACCACTATATGGCACCTTAAATAATCCTGCGGACCAAATGGATGTGATTGGAGTTGGAGGTATCAATTTTGAAGACCAAATCGCGCGCTTCTCCTCAAGAGGTATGACAACCTGGGAATTGCCTTCCGGTTATGGTCGCGTTAAGCCTGATATTGTCACGTATGGCTCGGCAGTGCGCGGATCGAGTATTAAAGGTGGATGTCGTTCATTATCGGGAACATCTGTCGCGAGGTTTTGATTTTTTTGAGATTTTTATAGTTTACGTTTAAGTTAGCTTATCATGTGCTCTTGTAAGTAATACTCAAAGTAATATTTTCCGATAGTATTAATTTTACTGATAAGAAATAAGTTTTATTTATGACAGAAAATAAATTAGAATTTATAAAAGATAAAATACATTGATTTTGAGCTTAACCTGTACTGTATTTTCTTTTGCCGACACGTGAGGCACTTTTAATCTGTAAAGAGTTTATTTTAAGTTAGATATATTTATTTTAAACAGATATAATATTCATCATTCATTATGAGCTATAATTTAGAAAACAATTTTATTGCAGTCCTGTGGTCGCTGGAGCGGTAACACTGCTAATGAGCGCTGTTCTTCATATGGGAAACGCGATAAACCCCGCGAGTATGAAACAAGCATTAATGGCTAGCGCTCGCCGATTGCCCGGTATTCCCATCTTCGAACAGGGATGGGGAAAGTTAGATCTCGTACGTGCCTATCAAATGCTGAGATCTTATCGTCCACAAGCGTCGTTGAGTCCGAGTTACCTCGACTTAACTGAGTGTCCATACATGTGGCCGTATTGCACTCAACCGCTGTATTACGGAGCGATGCCTATCATTGTTAACGTCACTATTCTTAATGGAATGGGAGTGACGGGAACAATAAATGGAAAGCCTCAGTGGCATCCATACACACCTCAAAATGGGCATTATTTAGATATTGCCATAACATATTCGGACATATTATGGCCGTGGTCTGGATGGATGGCTATCTATATATCAGTCACATCTGATGCAGCGAATTGGGAGGGTTTAGCTCAGGGGCACATATCGCTTATCGTTGAATCGCCTGCTAGTGAAAGTGGGTCCGAACCCCAACGATCAGACATTAAATTGCCAATTAAAGTGAAAATTATTCCAACACCGCCTAAAAGTAAACGAATTTTATGGGATCAGTATCACAATCTTCGATACCCTCCCGGATATTTTCCTCGTGATAATTTGCATATGAAGAGTGATCCGCTTGATTGGAATGGTGACCATATTCATACCAATTTCAAGGATATGTATCAACATTTGCGAACTAATGGGTATTATGTGGAAGTATTGGGCTCGCCTTTTACCTGCTTTAACGCTAAAGAGTACGGAACTCTTTTTATAGTCGATCCCGAAGAGGAATTTTTTCCCGAAGAAATCACAAAACTGAAGCGTGATTTCGATGAGGGTCTTTCCATAATTCTGTTCGCAGACTGGTATAATGTGACTGTGATGAAAAAAGTGAAATTCTATGACGAAAATACTCGCCAATGGTGGATGCCTGACACCGGTGGCGCTAATATTCCGGCGCTTAATGACTTGCTATCGTCGTGGGGTGTAGTGTTGGGTGATTACGTGTTTGAGGGCGACTTTAAGATAGGAACACACGAAATGTATTACGCGTCGGGAACCAGTATTGTGAAGTTTCCCGAAAAGAATAGTGTTTTAGTGAAAAGAGATTTGAATGATCAGGGAAGGGAAATATTGCAATCCAATAAACAATTAATTAATAGTGTGCCTATTCTTGGAATGTTTCACTCGCCTGATTCGTCCGCGAGATTAGCGATATACGGAGATTCTAATTGCTTGGACACCGCGCACATGCAGAAGGACTGCTTTTGGATGCTGGAAGCGCTTCTGCAGTTTTCAACTACTGGAACAATTCCGTCACTTTTTCGCGATAATGTTGTGTTAAACGACGAGTCAAAAGTGAACGAAATTGATAGTCAAAGTAATAGCAAACCAGTTCATCAATTATACGATCTTCCGCAGCGAATGGATGGCAACCATTTGTATCGCTACTCGAAAGTTTTAGAACACCATTTGGGTAATCCTCAGACTCGTTCTCTGCCGTCGTGTTTATCGCTAAAATACGAAACACCGGTACCATTGAACAAGTCTGCGCCCAGCAATTTGTACAAATCTCAAAAACTATTATCTGTGAGCGGTGTTGATATTCCCATATCGTATCCACAGTCGAAACATTCGAACAATTTCGAACACTATCAGTCGTCTCGATGGGAAACCGCAAAACTTTTAAGTGATACTAAAGATTCAGACGTACGATACCCATCTCTTACTACATTTGTATTTATAATAATGTTGGTGGTGGCATTCTTTCTAATTAAATCATACTGGTCTCACGGTAGACCTAAGCCTCGCAAACGCAGGTCACGCACTACAGTCAAACGGTTACTATTACAGGCACTTCCTTCACGTGTTCCTACTGTTTAACGTTTAGAGGCAAGTGTTTCAAGTGTTTTAATGCTCAATCAATTTGTTGTTTGTTTTATTAGCTTAATTAGTTTGCCTTAATAACGAGCTTCTGCTCGTAAGCTATAGTTATTTGGTCGTTTATTTATTTCATTTTTTTACATGAATTTACTTGAAAAATTTTCCAATTATTTTAACTCAAATTTTAGTAGTTTTGTTTAAAACATTTCACAAGACTAAACAATATAAAATAATACACGTGTGACTTTAAAACATTAATCAAAAATCAATTTAATTTTTATATTTTAATCTTTTAATCTTTGCTAATTATACTTTAATTAAACTGTTTTTTCTCTCTTACTTACACGCGTTTTATTTTCGAGTGAAAGACACGCATTCAATTATGAATAAATATAGCAGTAAATGTAGTGCAGAGCACGCTTTACGCCCAATAAAAATATGAAAAATAGTTTAGACCTAAATTTTCTAGTAAGCAAAAAAAATTGTCATAACTACTGGTATTCGAGAAATGTGGGCTTAGTTTCATCGTTCTAGAAAATAGTTAACATCATCGTTGTGACAAAATTTACAAGTTTCTGCGTATATGAATATAGTTTGCGAGTTTGAGATTTATTTAATATAACGGTTTATTGAGTGAGAGAGTTATCGCATTCTTCATCGTTTTAAACCGACATATATTAATGACTCGATTTTTTGTGTTTAGCTTATAATTGTTTAGTGGCTTCATAAACAGTAAACCACGCTTTTTTTTTGTTTTATACTTTATTCTTTGAATAGAAAATTTTTATCAAAGAATTTAGTTCTCGTTTCAGTTATACAATGCGCACCTCATGTTCTATTTTTTAAATTATAAATTTTAAATACAGTACTATAAGATTTTGAAGCCATTTTTATCGTTGACGAGAAAAGTTCACAATCATTATAACTGAAGTTAATTTACATTTTAACGCGTCGAGTAAAACTTTTTATTAATAGATTTGATTCGATATGAATTTACAAATGACTTATAGAAAATTTTTTTTTGTCAAACTTAAGCCATACATTTTAAAGATAATTGAATATTTATTTATAGGAATATCGGTTTACGAATTATTTATACGAAGAAGAATGTTCAATGGTTAACGAAACTGCCTTTGATTGTACGCTCACACTGATTCACTCGTGCTGTTACTCTGTACCAGTTTTGGAGACACTTCTTGATCTCATTGAAGATATCATAGCTAATCATACATTATGTTTTATAGCAATAAACACTGATGATCACTATTAACACTAAAAAGAGCCAAAAAAATCTTTTTTAGGGCATAAACCGGGATAATGACAATATGTAAATAGTTTTACAAAGTTGATTAATTTATATATATTTTAATTGTATTTCGAATTGTAATGTTAATTCATATATATATATATATATTTCTACGCTATATTATTAGACCATTTTTTTGTATATAAAGTATATATATTTTAACCAAAACAACAACACAAAAAAATTATTAATAAATAAAAATAAGATTTATGTTAAATAAACACTTTTTTACAATAATAGTTTGTGCAAACATTTTAATTGATTCGTGTTAATTTTGTGCGTTTTTTTTTCAAAACGAAATTTCTTTTAACTAAATTTACAAATGAAAAAGCTTTACTGTCTAAAAATTAAGTGAACGACCTTAATGTACTCTTACAGTCAATCTTTAGGAAATATTTTCATTTGAGTTCACGAGTCATAAACACAGGATTGTGTTTTGCCAACGAGAGAGAGAGAGAGAGAGAAGAGAAGTATAGCATTGCCTTACGCTAATACTCTATTCAATTCTATTTTGAGGTTCATGTGGCGATTCTTATTTTAATAAACATTTAAAACTAGTATTTCACTCCCGACTGTTGTTTTTATGCATATTAAAAAACAATTTCTTGTTAGGTTCTTTGCCTTTTTTTCGAAATTGTAATCATAAATAATTGTCATAACACTTGTCAGGAACAAAAAATTATTATTAGATAATACGCGAAATGATATTTGAATATTCAAAACTTGAAATCTCTGCTAAGGTTTGGTTTTTTAAAAGTGAAACAATAAATAACAATATGTTTTCTGTTTTTTTTTCTGCAGTGAAATATGCATTTTCAATATTTTCCGAAAAAAAAGTTTTGGTGTAAATATTTTGCGCACATGTTTGTCGGAAAACAATATGAGTGCTACTGTACAGCACGTATGTACGAGTAGAGCGTTATGTATCGGTACAGCACTACAGCGTTAGGCTGAAGCATCACATCATACATCTACTCCGTTAATCTTGATTTATTCTGTGCTGAACATCGCTTCTAGAACACTGTAGTGAAAGTATTCACTTGTTCCGTTAGTTCTAAATTTAGTTCCTATGTGGGATTCTTCTATAAGCCAATGATTTTATAGAGAAGGAGAAAAGTATGCGCTGATAAGTTTTGGCAGTCCTGCAGTTCTCTCTTCACCAAAACGACAAATGTACAAAATTTTAAATTCACATCCATTTAATTTTTATCACAAATTTTGTTGACTTTGGTTGAATGGATCTAAATTTAATTTTTTTTATCATCACATTATTTTCAATTTTGCGTTTCAATGACATCATAAGTAATTATTAAGCAATAAATACTTACTCCTCAAGTATCCATGCTTTACTATTAAGTTACTGATGAAACAGAGCCTCAAAAAAATCGCGTTTATCTCATTTATTTAAATGGAGTTTTGTTGTTTGTATTAGTGGTTCATATGTTATATCTGGTGCAGGTATTTTTATTGAATACCAGCAATATGAGCAAATATGTCTAACTGAATAAACTAGATTTCCACAAATGTAAGTATCAATTATATTAGTATGTGTGTGTATGTATCTCTCTATCTCTCTCTTCTCTCACTCTGTGTGTGTGTAAAATTTTTAAATTCTTCAATAACTATTATTATTATCACACATCGATAATGATGTATAAGAGATAAAATTTTTGTTAGCATTTTCTAATGTCATGCACCCAGTATTTGTTTTTTCCGATTCCGAAAACCAAACAAAATATTTGTAGTACTGTATTTTGAAAATATCCAACTGATGCCCTTTAGTTACTTATGCTCTCTCACTAATAAAATAAGAATTGAACTCATAAAAAAGTACCTAAAAATACAAATATAGGCCCCACCCCGTCTTTAAGCCTCCCTTTAAAAAAAACTTTATTCTAACTTTACTGTCAGGCAATAAAGGAATGCAATTTGCATTTATTATTGTTTTGTTTCCTGTTTTGAGCCGTTATGAGTTGTTGTAACCGAATTTAATTAGAAAACAGCTCAATTTAAAATTACCCCAATTAAATGCACACAACAAAAAGATAACCAAACTGGCGCTTTGCAGTGTATATTTCATCCGCAAAAATGTAGAGACTTTCGACATAGGGTTTAGAGCCAAGGTTTAATTATGGTTATTCCTGATTTAAAAATGGAATGAGTAGTGAAAAAGAATAAAAACTCACGTGTACTTCATTCATCAAATCGATTCACACTATTAGTTAATCACGTGATTGTTTTGACTAATGTAATCTAATGCGTGCTTGCATTTAATTACATTGCATATCAAATTAATATTGTAATACGATTTCAAATTTGTTTACAATAGGCAAATGCTTTGATAATTCACTTTTAATAAATTATTTATTTTTGCAATAACTGTTCATGCATTGCAATAATTATTCTTATTTAATTGTTACCCAATGGGAGAAAAAAATGGCAAACCTTAAAAATTTCTGTATTTTTTGCACAAAATCGCAAAACTAAAGTATAATAAAATTTTAAGAAATTTTTTATATTTTTAAAATTCAGTCCAGATTTTAAAAAATGCCAAACAGTTGCGAATGTATGATGTCGTTCGATACGGCAGACAGCGGTTTGTATGCCGAGCAAAGCAACACCACTTGCAATTCACCGAAATGCAGTTCTTGCGGTTATCCCAATGGCCGCCATCACGATAATTATTCTAATCAATCAACGCTAACCTCGTCCGCATCGTCATCCACATCTTCATTAACCACATCACTGCCCGATAGCACTACCGAATGGAGTGAAGTACAAATAGCGACCGAACAATCGCGTCCACTAAATGTATGTGTACTTAGAAGTACTATTCGCTTCTACTGTACACCAACTGAACACAATATCAACGAAGAGAATGATGAAAACGAGAATGAAGATGAGGACGACGAGGAGGAGGAAGAGGTGAGTCCGAATTTTCGAGTAATATAACGCTGTTGTGGCAAAATAAGCTCAACTTTGTTTAATGTTAGCATAGCATGAGAATTAATCAGTTTTTTATGACAATAATTACCCATCAGTTGTATCGCTCAGAATTATTGCAAATATGAAGAACCGTGAAAATTTGAAAATTTAATTATTATATTTTAATTAAGTTTTCTGTTTATATAACTTACAATCTTTAACCCTTACCTCATTTGGTAAAATTATTTTAAAAAATATTCTAACTGTTAAATTAAATTTTTTTTAATTTTTTTTTTAATAATTTTGTTTAAAAAATTGAAATACATTAAAAAAGCAAATTATATTTCATATATCCAGCATCATTTAACCGAAGATTTAGATTATGGTTTTCTAAAATATATAGTCCCCCTGAGACCGATAAATTATATAAAAGTAGATCGCAACAAAAAAAAACGAATTTTGGTAGTTTAAAAATTTAAATTCTTTGATTTTTAAATATCTTATTAAAAGCTTTTTATAAAATATAAACTCTTTTTCTTTACAAAGAATCTCAAATCATATTATTTTAATTATTTTGATAGATAATAATAATTTTATTTATGAAGCCTTTTATTACTAAAATTAAATTTAAAGTATCGCAATAATTTATTGTATAAATAATTATCTTATAATTTCAAAATTAAGGCAATAGTATTTAAATGTTCAAATTTAAAAAATAATTTTAATATTAAATATTTAACTCATAAATTCATATTATAATTCACATAATATTTCAGACCTTTATTGGTAAATAACAAAAATATATGGTTATTAAAATATTTTCGAAAAACTTAAATATGTCCAAAAAGATAAGGAAGAAATCAAGTGATTTTCTATTAGCATTTGAGTACAGTTTTGTTTTACAGTAATTATATTTGTCTGCATATACGTATATGTATATTCTGATTCAAGATATTTGTTTTTTTTGTTTAATACCATCACTTTATAATTTTTAAATTACAGAAATTTTGAGCAAACAAAATAAATAAAATGGGAAATTAAAGAATGCTTTTAAAGAATATGGGAAATTACATATTTTAAAGCTATTGATAAATTAAAAACAGTGCTAAATGTGCAAAAAAATTAATTATATGCTTACAGTTCTCTGTTAAATTTAGCTAATAAATCGACTTTTAGACCTTGTCGATCAAAATAGAATTACGATATGCTAATAAAAAAACATTTAATCAGATTATGCATCTATTTTCACAATTATATTCTTGTTCTCTATTCTAAAACAAATAGGTTTGCCGAAATTTTTGTATTTTAAAAAATTGTGCAATTATGTAATGTGAGAGCTTTTTAAAAACATTAAATGACGCACAGTTACTGCAAATGACGCAGAATGATGTGTTGTTGAGGCGAGCATAGAGAAAAAGGAGGTGTGTATTCACAATGCAAGCTAAAATATATATAACGATAATTCAATTCAATTCAATAGTAAAAATGCAATTGCAATCAATTACTCTATTGTCGAATTTGTTCGCTGCTAAAAATAGACTCATTGTTTTAAATGATCATTCAAAGGGTCCATAATTCAAATTTCAACTAACCTTCAAATTCTTATTTTTGTTTCAATGTAATATTATTTATAATTCATTTAATAATTTTGATATATAATGTGAACAGTTTAAGAAATTGTTTTATCAGTTATGAAGAATAACTGGTTTTCTACAATACTGTATGGTTATGTTAGTAACGAAAGACGTTCAACCTGTTTCATTAAGATTTAACTAAACGATTAGGCAAATCATTTTTTTGTTTACCAGTACTTTATTATTAACTCACTTTAAAATTATGGATTTAAAAGTCTTCTAACAATCTTCTTGTGTTTTATTTTGCTGCAAGAATTAAAAGGAATATAGTTATTAAAAATTTGGTTTAAAGCGCAGTTTTAATAAACTAACTTCTCGTCGTAAAAATGAGCTCATTATAGCTGTCGCTCTTGTTTTTTTGCTTATTTTCACTTCGCTTTTATAATTTAGTTTTACTACACAATATTCACTTTTATTCCCTAAAATTTTAATTAGTGAAAGAAAGCGCTATAATTCTGCCACAAAGATATCATCTAACGACGTGTTTATTTACAATTAATCGTAACAGTTTGCATATAATTCTTTATTTAAATAATTTTCGGATATTTTATTTTATTTGGGAAGAAAGATAGCTTTCTTTTTTGTGATTTAGTCGCACATGCTTTTTCGTTATAATAATTATTTTTTTTTGCTTAAATTATTAAAACAAAAAAAATATATTTTTAATATTCTATTTAATATCTTAAATCTTTAATGGAATTTAAAAAATGTTAAAATTTTAAACTTTCAAGTTTATTACAATTTATCAATCATTTTTAGTTGAGATAAAAATAAAAATTTGTTTTTTTCGTATAATCGTCAACAATAATGAATAATGTTATTGCCTTAAAATTTTGAGCTTTTAATCTTGAGCTGTACGTTCCGAAAAAACTACTCTTTTTTTAAGTTTAATTTTTTAAAAGTGTGTGTTTAATACAATTACGAATACTGTAGGTTAAGTAAATATTTTTTTCGTTATTTTCCACTTTATAATTTTGGTATATGACGAATACATAAATGAATCAAAAAAGATTGTGCAAACATATGAATCAAAAAGAGATTGTTTCTCTAAAAGATTTGCGGTGGAAATAGTTATGGTTGCATGCATTACGAGTGGGGGTGTTGTGTGTGTGCGTGACGTTTTGGCAAACGAGCGATTCCGGACCAACGCCAATACATGTGTGCATCGCTTACATGTACTGATGATGGCGTAAGCAATTCTTATTTCAAAGAGTTTAAAAGGTTAACCGAATCAACTCTTTCACAGCGCAACCATTTTTCCAGTAGATTTAAAAGCAATTTTAAAAGTTTTGAAATTAGATTAGAATTATTAGAAATTAGAATATATGTATTAAATATACAGTATTAGACTTTATAATTTTCGACTCTTCATAATTTATGAATGCATTCGGTTCCATACAAAGAAAATATGTATATAAAGAATAAACCTTTCAGTTCCAGTTAATTAATTATTATACAAGAATCGCACTATAAATTCCGATTCCGGAGTTCATATTGAGACGAACTTTTACCAGTTTTAAGTATATTGACTTCTCATCCACAATGTGCTTAAATAAATTATTTTTGAGATAAAATTTTAACCCTACAAATAGTTTAAACTAGTCATTTGTACATTTTATCAATCATTTCAAGTATAGACAATTAAATGTTTACAAGTACACTATATTCTGCAATATTCTCGTCAGATGCAGTTCAAACATATCGGATTTAAATGATTACGTTTCACAGAATTATCAAAATTTAATTACTTTTTTAGAAATTTTACAAAACTTTAGGGGTGTAGAAAAATTTTATTATCCCTACTCTCTAATCCTTTCTCTAACACCTGCATAATCTGATCTTATTTTAATAGATTCCTATTAATTACAATACCTTTATGAGCGACTGCAATAGGAAATGCAGAATAGGCAAGAGAATGTGGAAAAATAAAATATTGGATGACAAAACAAAATTAAAGTTTTTTTATAGTTTTTTTAGAATAGAATTTCTCACATTCTATGAATCTTGGATTTGAAACATGGTTGGAATTTATATACCGATGCCCACTATGTTTTAAATAAGTTAAACTTCGGGTCAACTGACATTAGATCGTTCCATAATAAAAACTATACACTGTATAGTATAAAGTTTGCTGTTTTTTTTTTGAACTTATATTATATTAATTTATTTTCTAAATGAGTTCTAAAATTTCGATTTCGTTCGAATAAATTAATTTTTAATTTCAGAGTCAGGGATTTTATATTTATTTATATTGTTTAATATATCCGATGTACATCTTCTTATATCAACGATTAAAGCCATTGACGATGATTACCGTAAAGTAATCAAAACACTGCTGCAGTGTCTGTCATGAGTCATGGCATAAGTTGTGCACTTAAATTGTGTCCATTATAAAAATGCTCGCAACAATTTATTATTTTTTCTTATTAATAATTGAAGTTATAAACATTTTACATTAGAGGTAAGGTTAATTGAAAATTAATTCAATATGAGTGAAAGAAGTTTACTAAAAGGTTTGACTTCTGTTAGTCCATGAATGTCCTAAACATCTCCGATTCCATGTCCTTTTTTGGTAAAGGATAAACTTGAGTTTAGATGAAAAAATATAATTTAAACCAGTACTATATAAATTTCAATTAAAATTCATCTTTATTTTATAATAAAATATTTTAATAAAATTAAAAAATTTTAGCGACTACGATAAGTAAATTAATCTTACAGAGCAATTAATTTTGGTTAATCACACATAACAAAAGCATCACAAATCAATTTCTGTTCAGTGTTAATTGTACGTATGTCTAAAATAATTATGAAGTGCCAAACCTTTACTAAACTCGTCATCTTAATTATTAATTAAATAAAATAGTGTAACTCGCAATAGTAGTTGTTATGGTATGCCTACCATAAAAACAAAATTTTCTGGTATAAACGTATTCCGAGTTTAACTACAATTTATAATTGTTGAGAGTTTAAAAACAATTTAGAGTTGGGACAACACCCAACCAACGCGTTTTTTGTATCATATTAATAGTAATAGTAATCGTAATAGTAATATTAGGCGATTTTGTTGGCAATTGTCGAGTTGACACACTTTTTTTCTCAACACTGTAAATGTAAAACCACAGTCAACTTCGTTTAATTTTGATGTTTTAGATCAACTTCCAGATTTAGATCAGCTTTAGATGTACAGTAGCCTTAACTTAATTTTGTTTTGAGCAATGATTTAAAAAAATGTCAAAAATGTATCTATTTTTAATAAGTGCATACCCATTTCAATGTGTCCGTGATTTAGATTGTTTACTATATATACTGTACTATAATTAAAGCATTTTAATTTTATTATCTAAAATTAAAATAAAAAATTTAAATAATAATTATATATTCATATTTCGGAAACTATGATAACATTAATCTCAATTTAAGTTGTTTAACCTAAACAAATTAAAATAAAGTTGACTGAGTTTTTAAATAGATGTTTACATAGCATGGAAACAGTAGATAAAAACCTTTTATTATTGCGCAGTCTTTAAGATCCGGAAACTTAGAAAAAAAACTATTTTAAGCGCGATGTCATCTCTCTGTGTGTATGTTATTACTAATACATAAGTGCGCGAAAATGTCAAACAATATTTTTTGCTTAAAATGTCATTGCGGTATAAAATTATCATATCTATCCAATTAAATAATAAATTTCAAATTATAGCACTTCTAAATAAATAGTTTTCTCGAGACACGATAATCATTTAAACATTCCAAGCAATTATGTTTTATCGTTTTAATTAAATGCCAGCAATAGATATTTGATTCATACGAGCAACAAGTTTTTTCTGCTGCAGTTTTCCTAGTGTTTCCTATTTACATAGTAGTGGTGAATAGGAGTGCTTAATATCTGATATTTAGGATAAACTTAAAGCTTGACACAGGATTTTCGGCTAAAAAAAATCTGAATGACTCTTAGATACCCTTGAGAAATGAGAAATGATGTTATTTTCTCAATTTGCTTGTATTAAAAGCTTATTAGAATTAAACCTAATAATGTCTGTTGAATGAAACTAAAATATTCCGGCTTTTAATTCAAATGTAATGAAGACAAATATTAGTAAACTTATCCCGCATAATGTAAATTTTAAGATTAGTTTACTATTTAATTGAAAAGCAAAAAAAAAATTTTCAAACAAATTTTACCACATTATTATCATAAAATTACACAATTATCAAATGTGAAATTTTTTATAATTAAACTAAAATATTTTAGCGAAATTCCTAAAATTTAGCAAAACGTAAATTAAAAAGATTTCAAAACTAAATAAATTTTAATCTTTTAAAAATACTTTCCGTTATTTACATTAAAACCTTTTTTTGTTTATATCGGTTATGATTAATGAGCGTAATTTTTTCAAAAACAAAAAATTTAAATTCAATTTAAAAATTTATCAAAATCTGTCGAAACGTTTTTTTCACGAGATTAGAAAAGCAATATCTCTAAAAAGAATTGAAAGCACACACACAACAAATTTCCAGTGAAAAAAATATGGGCTGACAATGCATTAAAAGTCTAAATTGAAAGATGAAATTTTCTACAGATATTTATTGATGTCAACGAACATACAGGATGTTTTGTGCACACACAGAGAGAAAATAATAAAATAAATACATTTTAAAAACCGAGTATATCGATGATTATGATAAATATTGTCATATTGAGAGCGACTTAACTCTTAACATAAATTCTTACTTCTTTCCCGAATGTTTAATTATTATTGAATTAGAATTTTTTTTGCCCGAAAATTTTTTATTTATTATTAATTTATGGTAATTTCATAAATATGTCATTTTCGATTTTATGTTGCCTGTGTTTTTTTCTCTTTTATCCAGAGACTTATATTTTGTTTCTTATAATTAATTAACGTTTCTTGCCGTTTAATTAATGCAATGCAAATTAATAAATTTATATGCGTTTTTAATAATAATTATTTGACATTAAATTATGAGATAAATTATATACACACACATATATATATATATATATATTATACACAAAAGAAAATTTCAATTTTTAGTTTAAGAGAAATTACTGCTCAAACCAAATCAAACCAAAATTTTTTTTTGGTTTTTTTGTTTACTAATTAAAGAGTGATAGATAGGTATGGTATACTTTAAAAGTTTTTTTTCATGCATCACTACTGGTATCCGATAAGTAATCGTCTGAATATAAAAGTCTGATAATCTGATTACTATTCGAGTGCAGTGAAACGTAATTGTGAACAAAAGCACTATTGGTTTTACAACTCTATTATTGAATTAGATTTTAAGTATTATACAATTAAAATCTCATTGTTCTACAGTTTAAGAAATAATACTTTCAATTATTTTCAACTTATTATTTAAATTCAATTAATTTTAATTAGAAATTTACTTTTTTCGTTCTATCTCTCTCTTTAACTACTTTCTTATAATTAATTATTTTGTTTAAAGAAACTAAATTAAAATAACATAAAAATATAAAAATACGCATAAAAAACTAATACACACATATATAACATTGCGTAATAAACCTAATAATGTTAAAAGTTTCTATTTCGCTGTGTGGTGTGGTGTGGTGTGTAACGATTGGATTAAAATTAATTTCGTTTTATTTTACCCTTGCGTTGTGTCTAGCATTCAGTTTTTATAGAATAAATTTAAATTTCTTTCAACTCTCAAAAGAGAGAAATATTTTATTTCTTTAAAGACTTAAAAAGAACTTAAATCGAAACGACAAGACTTAGGATTAGAGAGAGAGAGAGAAAAATTATTTCTTTTTTTACTTTTGTAATACTTTTTTTTATTATCGTTATATTAGATTTGTTTGTGCTTTTGTTTCACAATATAATGAAATGTATCGACAAATTACACGATATATATTCGTTTAATCAATGCGTAACATCTGCGATATCAATGCTTCAATAAATCTTTTACCTATCAAAAAAGAAAATGGTTGTTAAAATCAAAAGAATCTCTTTAATCCCGCTCTAAAAAGTCGCTATTGGTATTGAGGTCTATCAATAAATCTTAAATAGAAAAAAAACAGAGAGAAAGAAATTAAAAATTTAATTATAGATATATATATTAATTCAATGATCGGTACGATTAAAGTTTTAATAACCCCAGTATTGTATGTTCATTTATAAGCATTATTATTATTATTATCAATAATATTATCGATGACGACGAAAAAAATACGAATTCATACCTTAATAATTTTTTATACTTATAATTATTTTTTTTAAATACTGTACTGTTTAAATTTTTCTGGAAAAAAACTAATTTACTAAAGCAAAATAATTAATAATTATTAAAAAAAAGTTGCCCTTTAATAAATTTTGAGCAAAAAAACAGCTCTTGATATATATTTACTTGGTTTAATCTAATCTGCATCAGTTTCCGTGTATTTTATCATAAAAATTTTGCATCCAAAAAGGTTAAGTTAGTTAACTAATAGTCAAACAATAAAAATATGAATTCTTATATATTTTATGCGCGAATTTTTGAGATCACTGTTGTAATATATTTTTTTTATATAACAACAAAAGCCTCGAATTAATGGGTGAACACAAGTCAAAAAATAAAAATTTATATTACGTCAATAAATCGGGAGAACAAGTGCACTAATAATTGTATGGTTCAATCTTTTCAATAGAATCATAACACTCAAATATTATATAAGATCTGAAATTTATGGCGTATAAAAAAATTAATTATACTAAAAAAATATAAATCGCTCGATACTCGCAACTCTATTAGTGTGTTATCTCATTAATTTCAGCCATAATTTAACTTTCACTGAAGTAATCCTAAAAGAATTCAAGTGAAATAAACGTGTGGAGAGAGAGAGAGAGAGAGAGAGAGAGAGAGAGAGAGAGAGAGAGAGAGAGAGAGAGAGAGAGAATTAGTAGCAGTTAGCGACTATACAATGAGTTAATGAGTTTTAATTAATTATTGTTGCGTTGGAACATATTTGCTAATTCCCACCAAAAATCACACAAATTAACACAAAAATATTTGTGCCAAATTAAAATAAATCGAAATGCATTGCGCAAAAAAACGAGGGAAATATTTGTGATTTAAAAAAAGTGAATCACTAGTGTTTTTTCCAAATAAAAATACAGTAATTGTTAAATGAAAAGTTTTCGTTGTATGTGTGTGTGGAGTACATGCGCATTAAGTAATAACAAATTTTACGATAGAATGTAATTTCTTGTTTCGCGTACAGTAATACTAGTTAGAGGATGTCTGTGGAAAAACAACTCCTTTAAAATTTTGATTTCCAGTTTGCACGCTTTGGATTGTGGAGTACAACAGTTAGTGCCGTATAGTGTGTTTGTGTTGAGGTACCAAAGTTCACTATTATATGAGTATTTTACGTTTTTCATAAAAGTGACATATCTCTCTACCACTCAAATGATAAAAACAACTTTTTTGAAACTATTTGCCGTACGCTTTACTTGAATATTACCGAACGTACCAAACAAAAAATAGTAATAATATTATATATTTTAATTTTTACTACAGTTCAGTTCATTAAAAATTTATTTATTCGCGTTTAATTATAATTGTAATCAAAAATAATATATATATACAGTATATATATGATACGTTTTTGTTTGTTATTATTGTTTGTTACTACGGCTTGAAAAACGGATTTTTGTTGTTTAGTTAACTTGACAAAAAAATCTATTTGATTTGGTATTAATTTCGCTATAATGACAACACTAACATTAACTTGTAAAGTGCAATATCTCAATGATACCGATCCATTTGGTGCGTGCACACAGTTTCCAGAGCCATCGCGTCCACCTTTCTATACGTTTAACGTGAACATACCATTAATTAATCAAATTGCAGCCATTCATCGACTCTTAAAAGCACCACATAGAGTAAGTGAACGTCTGTCTGTTTTTGTTCAGTTTTTTTTACGCAATCATTCTCAAAGAATTTGCTAATTTCTGCCTAACCATGATATCGCCAGTAATTTATGGTTAAATTACACGTTAAGGGGATAATAATTATTGTTATTTTAATCGTAAGCCATATGTCACAAATACTGCAGCGAAATACTTTTCTTATCTCTTTGTTGTAAACTATGCTAAGGCAACAACAAAAAAATATAAATAACCAACTGTTCAACTGTTCGCATACTTTTCAGAACTTATCGCGGACTTGAACTACTAAAACATTAAAAGCGATGCCTATTTTTATAATATTGTATTCAATCGTACAGTAGTTATTCTCATAGTTATGCAGAAAAAAGCGTGTAATTAAAAAATTGTTTGGCTTTTAGTAGTCGAAGCTATTCTTTGTCTCCGATACTATTCTTTTGTTTATATTCGCGTCTACTTGAAAAAATTACTCATTGTATTAGCGTCTAATTACTAACTCTAAACATGTGCTATACTGCTGTATACTGTATTTATATTTAGACTTATTATAAAAAGTATATTTATTTCAATTTAATAATATAATTTGAAAATAATATAAATTCTTATATTTAAAAAAAGCTCTGCAATGCAATAGCAGTTCAATGACAAGCAGAGCCTCTTTTTTTATTTCCTTCTTCTTTCTCTTATATTACACATGCTATCATCAGGTGTTGTCAAAAGTTTTTTTTAATATTAAGTGAGTTAAACGTGTAACTATTACTGCTGGCTCGAGTTAGTTATACGTTTGTTTCAAACCCTAATAATATATTGATGATTTAGAAACATAAATGATAAATTAAGGTGACTTATGTAATTATCAGAAAGTAGGAGAGTGTTAGTGTGAATTCGGTGGTAACATAATAGCGCTAACATAGTAGCCTTTAAAAATATTTTTCGTTCGCTCTCTTCCCCTCATGTCATTGTGTGAAAGAACGAAAGTTTGCATTGATAGACAAGCTCTGAGTTATATTGCCTCGAGTCAGTGGCAGATTCAGCAATAGCTATGAGCTCGCTGTTCGATGTGCTGCACTGCATCTGTGAATCGCGAATGTGTTGCCCAACGGAGTATCAAAAACTTACTTAAGTGTGTGTCACTTCCACTTTGTTTGCATCAAAACTATTATATTTTAGACCATTTAAGTGCAAATTTTTAAAATTGTATTTAGAATTAGTAAAAAAATAAATAGTTTAGAAATGAGATTTGAAATAAACATTGGAAATAATGAGTTTAATGTTTGAATAGTGTTGTAATTGAAGTAACTATAAAAATGTTAATAATTTTGTCGCTGTGTCGACATTTTTGCATTGCATTCACTTGCAGTTGCAGATACCGATATAATAAGGGATTCCACAAACTGGTTGACCGGTTGCAGTGTTGCAAAGTCAGTTTTGGGCAAAGACCGCTGACTCCCTTTCTTGTAGACGCCCTTTGCCTGAGGGCTAACTTGAATCAATGGAATCGAAGATTGCGAACTGAACGCACATCTTATGCATTGCTATATGTTTTATTGGGCTGAAACGATGGGACGTTGCCTTTAGCGCACAGCCGTACGCTTTCCGGGACTTTAAACTTTCCAGCGATTTAATGCATTTACAGTACTAAAGAGTGACTACAATCAATTTAACAGCTATTAGAATGTTTTAAGACTACTCTTTTAGACGTTCGCATTATTTACAGTTAGAATCTGCAAAACAGTTAAAAATCAAAACTCGCAATATAATGGCTTATCAGATGTTTGGTGTTTAGAAGTGAATTTTGCGCTCCCTTTGAGTCAATAATACAAAGTCGATAAATGATTAACAAAATGCAAACTAACCGAATAACACATTCTGCGCTCAAATCTATACCAATATTTGACATATTTCTTAAGAACAAATGCCTTTTCACTTATTTTATTTCTCTTTTCTTCTCTACCTTTAGCGGCGCACACAACTCATTGCTATTCAATAGAATCAGCACATATGAATAATTAGCTACTCATATATTGTCATTATCATGTTGTCTGTCAATAAAAACAAATTCCCTATTTAAATATTATAAGCTATAATGGCGTAAAACCAAAATTTGTTTGAGTAAACTAGACGTGTTGTGCAATTTATTTCCTCCCAAATCATTTTTGCGAATATAATTTTTGCGTTAACACAGTTTAAACCGAAATGTTATGCATACTTATTAAGCTTTTATAATCAAAAAAACTTTTTTTGCTGATTATATTGATATATCCAAAGTTTTCACGTCTTTATAGTTTACACGTTACAAAAAATTGCCAAAACAATGGCAAACGTATTATGCTATTTTGTAAACGAATTTTGATAATGTGCAGATAAATATTTTTGTATCAACAAAATGATAAACTAATTTGATATCATAAACAAAACTTTTTTAGTGTTGCTGTTATATAAACTGTTATGTTGTGTGTAAAATAAGATATATTATAATAACCATATCATAGCTGTGATAATTTTCAGTTCTATTTTCGTTTCTTTTTTTTTTTTTTGCTGTTGATTGTATAACTATAACTATAAAAATAAGTCATAACAAACTATTTTTTGCGAAACAATTTAAATAATTGTTTACACAGCGTGTTCGTGTTTTCGCCAAAATTTAATCTCTATGTTTATGTGCTAATCGTTGACCATTTCTATAAACAATCTTTCCTTTTTTAGACAAAATACCTTATTATTACTATTATAAGCTATAAAGTATTAGATTAATGTCATACTAAGTTAATTGTTTTTTTCCAAAGTGAATGACTTTACGTTTTAGTGCATGTTTAGGTATTATACACAAAAGCCATTTGGAATTGAAAACATAGTCGCTAATTAGCATAACAATTATGACGACCCTTTACTGTGAAATCTACTTGTATTTACATAACTTTTAAATCTCTTAAAACAGGTAACAATTTTAACGCAACAATGAGTTTGTTTAGGAGTAGCAACTTTTAGACGCGTTGTTATTGTCTGTGATTTACGCTTATTTTTAATAAAAATTCTACTTTTACTATTCAATTTTGTGCTCATTATTTCCGCCAAGTTTTTACACACAAAAATTTAATAAAATTTACGCCACTTTTTATTATTGTTTGTTGTGTTATTTTTTGTTGTTTTGTTGTTAAACTTATTTTGTTTGTTTATCTGGTGACTATAGCTCGACGATTGTGCGTTACAATTATATAAGTATGGCAATGATAATAACGAATGTGATTACGCTAATTATCTCGATTTGGAGGCAACAATCGATGAACAATCTGAGGAATTCGAAGGATTTACTTCAAAGTAAGTTATTTTTTAATTAAAAGAGCTTATTTTCCTATTTAGTTACGCTTTTTTGTTTTGTTTGTGTTTCCACACACACACAAACATTTTATGGTATACATTGTATGCATATTTATCCTAAAATCAGCCGTAATTCAATTAAACGCGTAACCGTAACTATTTTAACATTATTTCCTTTTGGATCATTGATTTTAATTTAGCCATTTTTCATTTGATTTCTGTTTCTTCTTAATTTTTTATTTTGAATTTAAAAAAATTTTTTAGAATCAGAAATTGCATTCTCTTTAATAGTATTGACGCCTATTGTTCAATTTGTTTGTTTGTTGTAAATACAATAAAAAAATAAATGTCACAATATGCTAGTGTAAAATAATATAATCATTGTTATTGAAAAGAGAAAACATCTGCATCATTATCGTAGAGATTTGAGTTATAAAAACCCGAAATAGAATGCAGTGGAGTATAAATATATCGGTACCCTATGATGTTAGACCGATGACCAATTCCGCTAATTAGCAGTAAAGTTATTTAGCAACATTTTTTCCGAATTGACATCGGAAGTTAAGCCTGTAATGAATGAGGACACTCGTAATACCCGAAATGGGAAGATACCAAACAAGATTATATGTTAATATTACAGAGAATATCGTCTGATGCCGCAGTGAATTGCATGTGTTTTTACCAACAAAAAAAATTCCGAGACTGAATCATCAGAGAGACTCGAGAAACACACTCGGAAATAACAACATTAGAAATAAGGTTGTTTTGTAGGTGCGAACCGCAAAAAAATGAGGCATACTTTAAAAGTTCTCAAATATTTAAAATGATCAAAATAGCTGTTGCGTTCGTTCGCACACACAAAACAAAAAATTAGTAATTTTATGAGGTTTTCAATTTTTCCGAAAAACAAACAAAAATGAGCTCATTAATGCCTGTCAATTTTGTTTGAACTTTATATACGCTAGTATTTTCGTTCAGTTATCATATATTTCGTGGAAAATAAATAAATTAATATTAATAAAAATAGTTATGACACAGTTTTTTTGCTTATATAATAAATATGTACACAAAACGATGACTCACTCACATCCGAGTCGACGCGTATTTTTAATGAAATCTCTTCTCGAGTAGAAAAAAAACAGTTTGTTGGTGTGTGTGTGTGTGTGTGTGTGTGTGTGTGTATCGTGCAACTAATTCATGAGACATTTTTGAGACGTTAACATTACATTAATTTCGAAATTTACATTCGTATCTAACGACGATAAGATGAGACATCCGCTTAAACTTGAAATTCAATAAACTGTACTGCCATTTAAAAAAATTTATTTCAAACTATTTATGCGATTCATTTGCTTTTTTTGATGTCTCCAATTGTCTCGATATAAAATTTTAATTCATCTTTCTTTATCTATTAGTTAAAATTTAATTAACCCATTAACATTGAGTTGAATTTACTCTAAAAAATTTTATCATCGGTGTATTTTAGTGAAATGTTTAAAATATTGTTTGTTTTGTTTGCTAAATTTCTAAATATTCTAAATATATGCGTAAATTGATTGAGAGACAAAATAATTTTGATATATATTAAGTTTTATGATGCACTAGTAAATGCGATACATATGCATAAGAATATTATAATACAGTATTGAGAATTTATAATGTTTGACAATAGATTACGTGAGACAAAATGCAATAAAAAATGAAAGCCAACCTCGCAATTTTTTTAGCTGCGACAATAGCTAACAAATTAAATCTGAAAAAATTGAAATGAAGTAAAAAAAATTATATTCATGAGATGAATCAATATTAAATGATTCATCTAAAGTTAAAAAATGCAGCACAACACTCACCGTTATTGCACCGCAATTACACCATATTAATGACTTAGGTAAATCAAAATTACTGTGTAGTAAATATAATATATGCATCAATTGATCTAATTATGTGTAACTATGACGAAATTCAATAGTAAAATCACTTATCGATAAAACTAATTTATTTTAACTTCAATAAAATTGCTAAAATATTTAGGTAAATAAATCCCGAATATTTACCGCATTAGTAATAGGAGCGGCAACTTTAATAAATACCAGCGCATAAATATATATAATATAAAACAGTAAGCAAATGCTAATTAATTCTTTAAAACAAAACCAGTTGTTTTAAAATGAAGGTTATTTTTACGGATTTACACTTTTAATCTATAATTGATAAAACTATTTATACAGAATAGAAAATTTCATTACCAAGACTTGAATAATATTTAACTTTTGTAAATATAATTTCATATGGCATGCATTTTTTAGAGTGAGTAATGTTAAAAGTAAACTCAATATTCAAATATCAATACATAAAACCATTTGCGATCATTTTCACCAATAATTCTCGACATTCACGAAATTCTTTCGCGAAACGCTTTCGCTTTGTCAATGTCTCAGTGACTTTGAAATCAATACATACAATAATAATAGCGAATACGTGTTAAACTAATCATTTGCACCTTTAACTTAATGGCTTATTAAATAAGTGCCTTTCGAATATTTTTCAATAAATTAAAAAATAATAAAATAATTTAAACGATCCCTTAAGAACAAATAAATTATTTTCTTGCTTTTTTTTTGACAAACGTTTTTCTGTAGAGTTCAAAAATACCAGAAAAGATTGTTTGATAAGCCAAAAACTTTAGTTTTAAAGCCTCATTCATTCTATTTTGTTCATTTTTGACCAAAGATTTAAACCCGCGATTAAGAGAAATTCAATACACGATGATTTAAAAGGTTGGCCAAAGTTTCTTGTGCAGTATGTGGTCAATTATTTGCAAATACAAATTTTGTTGCCGTGCACTTAATTCCTCTATTTTTGCTTAAAAATTTATGAGCATCTATGAAGGAAGTTTGATCGGCAATAACACATAGCATACGTATATATAAATACACCGCTGGACAGCCCAATGATTTATAATCATAACTTAGTTTATTTCGTTAGTAACACTAACCACAGCAGCAGCGAGGGATTAACTTATGTGCTTTCATTGTATTCACACGTCAGTGCCTTCAACGTAATTCAATCCATTATCAACATAGAGAGTGAGAGAGTGGAGTACAATAATGTATATTCGAAAATATTTCAAAACTAATCGACAATACCTGTACAACTTTTTGAGTAATTAAGCTGAAAGTATAATGAAATTTTTTATATTTGGCTTTTCGCTAATTCAGTAATGTCTAGTGAAGAGAGAGTAGATTGAACCTCAACCAGAAAATTCAACTTCAATTTCTTGATTTTAAAAGAATGTTTTGATACTAAGTTGAAAATTTGCATCAAAAATTTAGAACTAGAATTTTTCATTTGAATTTCTTATAACTAACTCGCGCTTACTTCTTATATAAAAAGAAAGTAAATTGAAATTTTTTAGATTTTTGAGTGGCATATGCTAATATTTTATTATTGAGGTTTCACTATGAGATTTTCGGATTCAAATTTTATAAGATCCCTCATTCAACAACTGTTTATAATAAAAACGGAGCACTAATTTTATTTAATAAAAATCATTACAGTATTAATTTTTATTACGAATATATTTTATATAATTATGGATTTACTATTCACACACACAACGATAGTTATGGTTCATTTGCCTAATAAGTTCAATTTTATGTAATTCGGTTTAATAATTTTATTTAAGTAAGAAAGCGATTGTATTAACGTAATCTACCATATATGTCTTGCTGGTGTGACTAATTCAGTTAGATATGATCAGGGAAGCATACTTACTGTATGCTGAAGAAAAGAAACACTAAATATCCACCTGAAAAACAAACTAAAAGTGAATTAAAAATATTTAAATAAATTAATAATAATTAATGAATGAATTAAAGAAAAATTTGGAGAGAGAGAGTGTGGTGTGGATTTAGAAATCGTGTTATTTAAATTGAAAGAGGGGTCAAATTGGGCGATAATTGAGAGGAAAAACGTTAAAATGGGAACACTTTTCTGTGAAAACAATTCAAATAAATTTAAGTGTAACTAATAATAGAAACCATTAAGTAATAGATAAGTAAAGATACGTTTTGAATAATAAAAAACGGTCATTTGTTATCTTATATTTAGGTGTGATTTATGACACCCAAACAATGGAAATAAATTTCTGCACTGATTTAAATCGTTGCATCTATATTAGAGTTTCACTAATTTACTGGACATTAAAATAAAATTAAAATTTTAAAAATAGAACAAAGAAACCCTATTTTTATAACATAGATTAATTGGCAACAATTTTTTGTTTATCATTATTTTATTTATCGTAATTTAATAATTTTTGTTCTTTTTATATTTTTTTTAATGGAAAAAATTGTGATATACTACGTACTGTATACAGCATTTTCGTTCAAATTCTGTATAAATTCAAAACAATAATAGAAGTTTGTTTATTTATTAGTTGAATGAATTGAATAATGATATCATTTTGATCTATTCCAACAAATGTTGAAACAAAACGAGTTTAGTATATAAACATACGTTCTTGTTATAGCTTAGCATCAATATCTAGTTTAATTGCATTTTATCGTAACTAAAATAATATATTATTAAGTACTTTGATAAAAATATTTGGTCTAAATTTGTAGTTACGTAAGGTATTACATATCTGGTAACAGGCACTACATTGAAGCATAAAATTGATAAATTTCGTAAAACGATTGGTATAACGTTTTCTAACGTTTTTTTCTTTATATAACGGCTAACATATGATTTATCAGTTATGAGAGCCCAACTTATAACTTAATAATTTTTCATGTTTTTTAACTAAACGCCAAATTTTTTCAGCTGTAACTTATTTCAGTTATATATTTCTTTAATGCCAATATATCTAGTTTGCCCACATTTTAATATTGCTCTCATTTAATTCATAACAAATAGTTTGTAGAAAATTTTTAAATAAAATATTATATTTTTTGGTTTCACTTTCGTTTTTTGCTTTAATATACAAAAATATTTTGTTAAAATATTAGTTGTAATTAGCAATTGGAAAAAATTTATACCATAAAAAGTAGTGCAATCTTATTAACCACCATCCACTAAGTGGTGTGTTTTAATTAATTAATTAATTAATTTATGCGCCTCTCAGTATCAGTATCTTATAAGAAAGATACCATAAAAAGAAAACAAAACTAATAAAAATATTAATTTATTAGATTTAATCGAAAAAAGTTTTTACTTTTTGGCGTATATTATTAAAAGGTGGAGTTAATATAAACTTATTGATAGGATTTTTTGAGCTGTGATATTTCAAATTCTTGCTTAAAAATGTTAAATTAATTTCTGGAATTGAATTTTTAAAAAATAAAGATTGTTAGCCGAAAGCTTATTGCTAAATGAGTATTGTTTTGTCAAACGCGAAGGTCGGACATGGTATTTGTATTTTGAAGGCAATATCCCCTTAAGAAGTGCGCACACCTTAAACTCTTTTGACCCAATTAGAAATTATTTAATTTTCAATTGTGATTAATTTTATTTTCTCGTTTAAATTGATCATAGCTTAGCTTCGCGCATATATAATGCGCGAAAAAAGTTAAGTGTCAAAATTAGCTGATTTTATATCAAACAAAAAAAATTGTTTTTATAACCTTTTCATTATCTCCAATTAAGTTCTTAGTTTTCTAAATTAGCATTTATTAACGCACACTAAAATAAAAACTCTCACATAAAAATATTTCGAGACAAACCTACAGTTTAGTTTGAGAAATACGTTGAAATTTTTTCTCTCTTTGATTCCGTGTAAAGGCAGGCATTGCTTAGTATTAATTATTTAAAAGATAAAAACATAATTTTAAAAGAGTTATCAATAAAAAATTTTTCATTTTAGTATTGTGTTATTTTTTCTGTGCTCGAATACTCACTCGCTTTTTCTTAGAGGGAAAATTTTTTTTCAATAAGATTTAATTTTAGCGTTGATATGAATCAAAAACAATGAAACATTATATTGTCTAATTTTTAAAAAAAATATTATTCTTCAGTTTTTCTACTAAAATATCTACATAATAATAATGGTTGCTAATAATCATTTCTCTCGTAAAATGTCTTTTTACATTTACGCGTATATATACACTATTCAATGCCACATTAGGCACGCTTTCCTACTTTATGGAGCAACAGTTTCACCCTTGGATGCCAAACCGATATTTTTTCCTATTTCTTATACTGTATTTGCATTATTATGCTTTTTGATATTCTTGTGTGATATAAAAACTCTTTTTTTTTCAATAACTTTCAATTTTCAGATTTTGTTATCATTTTGATTATAGTATGATTTAATAATTACAATATCTCTTTTTTTTCAATATTTCATTTTCAATGAAAAAACTGTTTCGAAGTGTTTATTCAAACAAACACGGATTGTGTGCAAATGAGACGATATATCAAGAAAATCTTCATATCATTAAATAATGATAGATTTGCTCGCAAACATCGGTGATTCTGTAGCCTGTTATAAGTTACTTTAATTTAATTTCGAAAAAAAAGAAAAACAATTTGTGCTGCGTTTCTACTTATTTTCACATTGTTATAGTAGACACAGCTAGAAAAAAATGATTGTCTTGATTTATATTGTATTTGTCATGAAGGCTTTCAGTTACTCATAGCTTAGGGCATTGATCACTAGTTTATATGGGGTTACTAATTGGTTTACTATGCTCTTGTTTTTCTGGCATTATGTCTCCGCAAATTACATGCTTTTTTCTGCGTTACACACACACACACACCTCGCAATGCCTGGAATGTGTGCATTGTCTCTCTGGTTCATCACACCACACACACATCCACTGGCGTAACATCAATACATTTCACATTTTCGCATACCATCATCTCATCATGTTTTCTATTTTTCGTTTCTCGTCCAACAGTCTCCATCACAATCACAATTCCACTTTCATTATCGTGCTAAGTGTTGCGTGTTTTCATGCATCACCTATGAGGCACAATCAAACTGCAGTATTACAGTACTATATGTACGTTAGTGTTAGTCTCTAAGAGTGGTCCCAATCTAAGTGTGTAAAAGTGTACGAACTATGCGATGCAATACAATCGACAATACATTAAGAGTCCGTAACCATATTTTTCTTATCGTTTTCTTATTTTCAAGACTATCTTATAAATATCTTATTCAAACCGTTCGACTAACTTTCAGTAAAAAGTTTCGAAAACTTTCAATGCTTGTACTTTCATTAAAACTCGCATTTATTATAGCTTATAGTCAGCTGACACACAAAACTTTATACTTTTTCTTCTCTCCTTTCTCTGTTATTTAATAAAATTTGCTATTCCTCACGAGATTTCAATGTCGGTCTTTGAGTTTTTGGGACTTAACGCGGCAAGTATTAGATCCTATTTCTTGTTCATCCATCCTTTTTATGTTAAAGAAATTTTTTTCACTAACAATAAAATTCGTTGTTGCATGAGTTGCGTTTCAACTTTTTTTAGTGATCTCTACCTCCTAGTGATTTTACTTTAGTATTTCTATCGAATTATCAGTCGGTGAAGAAGAGAATTATTAAGTCTTGACGATTTGCAAGAAAGAATTTTGATCTCTCTCTCTCTCTCTCTCTCTCTCTCTCTCTCTCTCTCGCAAAATTACTTTCAAATTTCATAAAAACTTGACCCACTAGTTCCACTAGTTTGTTGCTATAAAGCTACGAAACCACCAAAAAATTAGATATGTAGTATATATGTGCTAAATTGAACTTCACTTTTTTGATGCTTTGAATGCAAAAATCTCAAATCAAAAGTAAAAATTCAAATTTCTCATGTCATATCTGTCTATTAGTATCATAATGCTATTCATTATAAAGTTTTCATCTTAAAAATTATTAGATAAAAATTGATTTGAAAGAGTCTTTTCAAAGTGATTTGCGCATAAAATACAATAACTAAAAACGTACACTCAAATTATGGTAACATCACTAATGAAACATTAAATAGCATTTAATAAAACATTTGATTAGCTCGTAATGCACGAACAAAAACCAGCATATAAAACATTCATAGAGAGAGGATTTTTTTATAAGTATTTAGAGGTTATTAACTGCGTTAATGCATTCCTAATTTAAATAAAAATTTAGTCGAAAAACTTTTATTCAAGAGTAGGGAAAAAATATATGGTAATAAATTTTATTAAATTAAGCTAATATGTGCGCCTCTTTTATAACTTTAGCAGTAGTAGTTATATTTTATAAAATATGATTATTAAAAATGATTAACATTATAACGTTATTTTTCACGTTAGCCGCAAGAATGCAGTGATATTACGAACTCAACTGTCGGTTCGAGTTCACGCAATTATAGGTAAGTTATTTTATTTTTTTTATTTTCTCGTTTTGATGTTTACATAATACAAATCATAATTTACATCATTAAATGGTTTACAGTTTAATTTTACGCTGTCTACTAGTTTTGCAAATAGTAAATTATCACAACTATTATTATTATTAATAATAATAATGGTTTTCTAAAATAAACTAAAAAAGATGATAGCATTGCCCTTCCTATTGTAATTGCGTCCCAAACTTTAAAAAAGAGTAATCATTAGTTCTTCTTCTCGCTCAGTAGAAATCTAACTGAGATATTATTATTATGTTAACACTGAAAAAAAACTAGAACTTCGTTGTGTGCTCTGCTCATCACATGCGAAGCAAAAGTATAAGTTTGTTTGCTGTGTTGTGTGTATTCTTATGTGCCTTTAAAAAAGTATTAATACTCGTCAAAACTAAATCAGGAAAAAGCGGATTCTCTGCATTGATATATATCATGCATTAGTTCAACTTCCGGGTATTAATATTATAACTGTTGTTATTAGAGTTATACTACGTATAGTTGTAAGTTATCCTTTAAAGCGTTCAAGAAAATCATGACAAGTAAACTGTTTGCAAAAAGCGCATAACAATACCGTATGTGATCATCATTTTTAGCTTGTAGTGCGGTTTGAAATGCTTGCATCCAAAAAATGTTTAGCAAACTTTAGAAATTGCGTATGTAATGCGAGGTAATCCTAGTAATTATTCAATGCAGTAATAACTAATTGGTCAAACTAGTGTTGCGAGTCTACATATCTCACATGTAATCACTATTTACACGATTTGGTGGGTTCAAGGATAGTATAAGATAATTAGACTGACATGATTTTACATTTTTATCTCTATGCTAAGCCATAAACTCAAGTAGACTAAACGTATTTTATTGCAAGAATCCTTTCATATAATTTTATTCTCATCGGGATCTTAATCTGTGATAAAAAAGTTTTTTTTTTCTTTCTTGAAATGTGTTGGAGTATAGAAATATATTAGTTATTGCTGGCGCAATAATTTATACTCAAAAAAGGTATTCTGTATTAAAGTTGAAGATTAATGTAAAAAAAGAGATAAACATGTCACTTACTTATTCTCATTTATATATGTATATACATATAAATAACTTTCATCTCGTGAGGAAAGTTAATAAAACAGTCGTTTGTTGTGTCTTTTGTTGCGATAACAATTTGATAGCATTTAAAGCGTTGCTCGCGTTTAGAAAAACTAAACACAATTCTATAAGATTGAAAATTAATTTCGTTTCTGCATTCTTTTATGTGATGCAAAGGGCGAGGAATATAAAACACTTTGTTGGACTTTTTTCAGTGCATTGGCCGAACTTGCCCTACTCTACCTATTTTCACTACGGCTCTAACCATTATAGCATAGCTAAATGCTAAATTGAAAGAGATTTATTAGGAAATATAAAGTGCAAGTTCTGTAAGAGGTGTATATCTCCGTGGGGGTGGTTATCATATTAAGGCAATAATACAAGGGGTATTCATAATAGGGGTTGAGGGGTGCCATATCTTATAGATGGGGGCTGATTATAATGCACCGGTCTATTTCGTATAACATATACATTGCTATCAAAACTATTAAATTTGGGTGCGACTGATGATGAAAATTCTTTTATTTTTTTTTCTTCTTTAAGCTACGAAAACATTTTTAAGTGAACAATCTGTAAATATGGTGCGATAATAGTTGAAAAAGTGGCATTATATGTGTGTAATTGAGTGGGGATGCAAACAGCTAATGATGCCAATATCGAGATCATAAAAACAGATCGATCATTACATGAATTGAGAGAAACTTTCATATTTTTACGTTTCATGCTTATTTTTTTTGCTCTCATTTTTTACTATTATTTTAAATTATATATAATATTATATTCTTATTTTGATTCTGCTTCGCTTTCTATATACTATACGTATGTGTGTTTACTTTTTTCTATATATATTTCAATTTCAAAAGGAATTTTTAAATTACTTTTTATATATTTTATGATAGCATAAAATAGGCAAAACATTACCAAAAGTTTAATAAGCATTATATTTATCGCAGCATATTTTAGTGCTTTCTTTATTGCCGGTTTCATCACTTTAAGAATATTATCAGGAATTTTTAAATACCAAACTCTATTATAGAGTCTTATATAAAAAAAATTTAATCTTCTGATCATAATAAGTATAATTTTAGTTTTATGAGAAAAGCTCTTAGAAGTAGTGATTTGAAAGTGAAAAAAATTATAAAAGGGTATGAATACGCAGTATAAAAGTGGGAAAAAGTGACGATATGTTTGTAACTTAACCAATGTATGTTCTCTTCTCTCTCTGCCGAGAGTTTATTAAACTCGCGAAACGCATTCACTCTGTTGTTGATGTTAAGGTTAAAAAATTTTGAATAACAGTGCAAAGAAGAGTGTATTATATCGTACGAAATTTATGACTCGCAGAGACAATTAATTTTTAAATTACTTGAGCGAAAAAAAATTTAATTTTATTTTTGGTCAGAAAAAATTTCCTAATTCAACAAAGCTTTAATGCAATAATATTGCGAGAATAATAATAAAGATATAATTTAATATAACTCGCAAAAATATATATATAATTCGATATAACTTAGTATTGTGTTCCGGACTAGAGTTTACACCATCGCTCAAAACCCTTCATTAGGTTTTTTTAGTTGTTTTGCGAAGTAATAATATTTTGATATAATGAACTTTTAAACAACAATAGATTTTTCGGCTATTTTCCTTTTGCCAGTAAAATACCTTTATTTTTTATTTTATTTTATATTATTTTATGCTTTAAACAATTTAAAATCACACATATAATAATACAATATAAATATAAGAGATTCTTTTATTATTGTAATAGAAAAACTATTAAATTCGAGTGGTCGTGATTTAAGAAGAGCTTTATTTTCCCTTAAACAAATATTTCAGGTATGTATGCATTTTTTTCTCACTGTTCTTGGCTTATAGTAAACAAAATTTTTCTTTATTATTTCGCGAATGTAGAATATTTTTCATATTTTGAATGCCATCGTACTCTCTCTTCTCTCTCTCTCTCTTTACTTTCCTATATATATAACTTATATATAAATAATATAACTTGCATTACAGGATGACAAAGATCTAGTTCACGAATTTGTGCAAAATGATGGACTCGCTTGTCTGATTAAAGTTGGCTCTGAAGCGGATCAGAATTATCAAAATTACATCTTACGCGGTAATCACACAATTTTTACGATACTAATGTTTATCTATACTTTAAACCGTCAATAAAAAATAATTAATTGAATATATTTCGTGTACGAATTAATTGAGAGTCGCATTCTTAGGCGTCTAAATAGCGATACATTATAAGCTTAAATCGTCAGCTAAAATATGCAAAATAAAAAAAACTATAATACTATATATACTGTTTTCTATTTGCTGTTTAGCACTCGGACAAGTAATGCTTTATGTCGATGGCATGAATGGTGTCATTGAACATAATGAAACTATTCAATGGCTCTATACTCTAATATCCTCTCAGGTAATTTAAACTTTTTAAAAAGTCACGACTACTTTTGCAGTTTTTTAAATGCGCCAAACAGTTGTATTGTGCGTATACGGTATGTTTGTCTATAATTTATTTGTTTTTCATTACAGTATCGTTTAGTCGTAAAAACTGCGCTTAAATTACTTCTTGTTCTCGTTGAATATGCTGATAGCAATTGTTTGTTACTCGTCAGGTCTATTGAAACGGTTGACTCTGAAAGGGGTAAACAGTTAATCATTTACTAAATTAGAGTTATTCTAATAAGTTTATGTTATATATATTCGATGTTTCACCGCATTATAGGCGCAAAGCCATGGACTAATATTATGAACATAATGAACGAGAAAGACTCAGCCGACATCGAACTGCTTATATTTTCAATGACACTCATCAATAAGACAATCAACGGCATCCCAGATCAAGACACGTACTACGATGTTGTGGACGCGATTGAGGAACAAGGAATGGAGCGAATAATTCAACATTACATGTCAAAGCAAGGAACGGATCACGATTTGCTTCAACAATTTCGAACATACGAAGCGGTGTTAATGCACGAAGACGGTGATGACGACGGTAGGGGTTTGCCAGCCGAGTCTCAAAGGCTGGTTCCTCGCAGTCGTAAGCACTGTTTAGGTCCGGATGAAGACCGTAGAAAGAGTCGACGACATTCGTTTGGTAACGTGCCATCAGTGGGAAGCGAGAGAACAGTGAAGCAGCAATTTATAAATAAAACAAACAAATGTGCGGAAAACGTTCCGTCGTGGCAGAAAAAAGTGCTCGAACAGACCGAACAGTTTCACAAAAAACTATCAAATTCAAACACTAATCTAAATTCTGGCATCATTACAACTACTTTCGACGAAATAACTCCGTCGCTCAAAAAAAGACGAGAGCGAGACTTGAGACAAAAAAATCTCATCAAAGAGCAGGAGATCAACAATCAAAGGTCAAGTATATCTTCTTGCAGTAGCGCTGACTCGTATGGAAGTTATGGCAGTTACGCGAGCTATGGTAGTAATGAGGAAAAACCTTCGCTCATTGAAACTATTAAAATACTTCCGCCATCAATGGTTGAGAGGGCGACTAAGTTTGATAAAAGTGTGGAAGACGAGAATAAAAAGAATAATCAGCTATCGCTGCAAAAAAAGCAGCAAAACACCAACAATAATAACAACAATATATGGGAAACGAAAAACAATAACAACAATATTAATATTATAACGAATAATAATAATAATAATAGCAATCACTTCAATAATCTAAATAACAACAACAACAATAATAATAATAACAATAACAACATTAATAATAATTATCGCAACGATAATACAGATATACATAAAACAGATCAAATGAACGGACATTACGTGCTGACAAAGCAGACCAGTATGAACAGTATGAACGATAAGAAAGCGTGGATGCTGTCAATGATGTACGGAAAGAACAGCGAAGAGCCATCGAATCTGTCCTCAATAGTGAACGCGAAATCTCCATCTCCTCAAACAAACTCGTGGAATGCCAACAATGCTACACCAGATAATGATAGTACAATACCACAACCGAATACTGTGCGAAATATTAAAGTAAAAATAATGAGACCGCAGAATAATACTCCCGACCCGATAATCAATGGAAGTATACAAAGAATCATTAGTGCCAAAGAATCGTTGTCTGATCCTAAAAGTCATTCAGAGTTCTTACAGTGGGAACAATTAGTTAATTCGCTATCGAGGCCTCTATTGATTAATGATTTAGATTTCACAGATCTTCGCGATGATGACGACGCAGACATATGCGCGCCAGCATTGAACAGTTCAAACACACCGCCACCACTTCCACCACCATTGCCATCAGATTGTAATTTAATGCTTCCTCCACCCCCTCCACCGCCGCTGTGCAGTACACCACCACCACCTCCACCACCGCTGTGTGCGACCCCTCCTCCGCCACCACCACCTCGAATGGGAGTACCACTTCCATGGCTGCTTAATCAAAGAAATCAAAATTCTCCAAATACTCCTTCTCCAACTTCATCTCCAGATTTATCAAAATTGATACCAAAGAATAAAAAAACCATTAAATTATTTTGGAAAGAAGTAAAGGAAGATAAATCTCTTTTGAGTCGATTAAAGAAGAAGAAAACAATTTGGGACGAAATCAAAACAATTCCGGTCGACACTCAAAGGCTCGAACACTTGTTTGAAAGTAGAGCGAAAGAGTTAATCAATAAGGTATGAAACCATACAGTATAGCGATATCATGCAAACTATTACCATACCATAGGATTGATTATTTGTGATTTATATCAATTAACAAATAAACAGTTGATTAATGATTAATGATATGCATGTTTCACACACACATACTGTTTATCTCACACATTACACACAATTGCATGCAGTTTTAGTTAGATTTGGCTGAACTAAATCACTATTCTTCTCTTTTTCATTTTCGCTGAACTTTTGCCAATTTATTATTATTATTACTGCAATATAACACTGCTATACATAAAAACAGGAGGTAAGCTTTTCAAAGCATTTTTAGCTTATTCACACTTCATTCAGTGTCTAAAAGTATTTTTTTTTGCTGCTATTAATTATTTAATAGAAAGCTCAAGAAGCAGGAAAAAAGAATGAGATAGTAGTGTTGGATACAAAGAGGTCGAACGCAATCAACATTGGTATGACGAAACTTCCTCCTCCACGCACCGTTAAGACTGCGATCTTAAAAATGGACGCAACGATTATGAATAGGGAAGGAATCGAGAAAATACTAACAGTTATGATGCCAACTGAGGAAGAAAAAACGAAAATAATGGAAGCGCAAATGGCATCACCAGACGTGCCATTAGGTTCCGCTGAATCGTTTTTGCTTACACTGTCATCGATAAGCGCATTGGAGGCGCGATTGCGTTTGTGGGCGTTTCGATTGGATTACGACACGATTGAGCGCGAAGTGGCGGAACCTCTCATGGATCTCAAGCAAGCGACTGCCGAAATAGAAAAGTGTGAAACATTTAGACTAATTCTTGGCACTTTGCTCTCTATCGGAAATTTTCTGAATGGCGTTGAAGCGAAAGGCTTTCAGATCGAATACTTGGCAAAAGTGCCTGAAGTGAAGGACACAGTTCATAAACACTCACTACTTCATCATTTATGTCACATTATAATGGAAAAATTTCCAAAATCAGGTGATCTTTACTCGGAATTGGGATGTGTTTCGCGAGCATCGAAAACCGATTTCGACGCAGTGGCGAAGAGTCTGCAAAAAATGGAATTGGACTGCAAAGCGTCGTGGGAACACTTAAAAGTGATCGCTAAGCACGACGGTTCTACTCCTATGAAAGTGAGAATGTCTGAGTTTCTGGCCGATTGTGCCGAACGTATCATTGTATTAGGAATTATTCATCGAAGAGTTATTAACAGATTCAAAAAGTTGTTAGTTTTTATGGGCTGCCCATCACATTCAATTAAAGATACCAAACCTAACACTGTGTTAAAGACAATTAGTGAATTCGCTTTAGAGTATCGAACCACTCGTGAAAGAGTGAAAGAACAGCTCGAAAAGAAAGCTAATCATAAAGAGAGAAACAAAACAAGAGGGAAAATGATCACTGAAGTATAGAGTCTTTAAATAGTTTTTGATTTGTTGACGTAATGACGTTAACGTATAACTTTTATTTTGTTTAGATGGATAAGTTCAAAACCAAAGAACAGCAAGCAGACCATGAATTAAAGCAACTATTAATAAATGGTTCGGAGTGCGAAAACAACGAAGTGAATGGTGGCGGACGTGTCACCACGAAATGGGGAACACTTCCAGGCACTAAAGTGAGGCGACCATCCAGTGGGTCAATGACAAACCTCACAAACTTGAATGCAATCCAATCGAGAACTTCCAATCATAGGCATAGTGTTAATATAGAATCGTTCACTGAAGCCGACGACGAAATTTTAGAAACTCTGGTGAAGACAGCGACAGCACAACCAATCAAAAATGAGCAGCGAAACCGACGAAAAGCCAGATATGGGGATAGAAAGTCTTGTAATATCTTAACTTAAAAACTTTAAAAAAGCCATATTTGATATATGATGACAAATCCTATCGAATATTTCTAGTGAGAAGAACATTAAAAAGTGGACTCGACTTATCAGAGGAAGAGAGACTAATGTTGGCAGCGATGTCAACTTAGCCCATTCAAGCGAAAAAAAAAACACAAAAACAAACGCATTTATAAATAGCCTGTAACTGCTTTTTGTAATATTTTATCAAAAAATTATGCCCGTTTTAACATCGATTTGTTTTACTGTGATCTTTAGTAATATTTTAAATATTAATAATAAATAATAATAATAATTAATAACGTACGCGAGAGAACTTCAAAACAAACCCCAAATGAAAATTTTTTTTTGTAATAATAATATTTGTAATTAGATATTTCATTATCAGATTTTATTATAAGCAACAAGATTTTATTGTTTTGTGATAAATTAATTATTTAATTATTTAGATATGATAATTGATTTAAAAGATAATTTATATGAATATATATTATATCTATGAGCAATATTTTAGATTTTATTTAAAATTTTATGAGAGAGAAAAAACCACTTAATTTTAATGAAAAATTTTCTCTTGGATTATATCTTCTTTTGCGGTTCATATCATTTGAATCACACGATTATATTCAGTTTTGAAGTTCTCCGAATTAGTCAATTATAAGCAATTATTATTGTAGTGGACCTTAACCTTACAAACTAGTCATCTCTTTACCAATAAAATCAGTTATTAAAAAATAAATTAAACTTTGTTTTATTGTTATTTGGTTGAAATCTATGGAATCTTGAAATTATAATATATCACGAAATGTGTAAGTTTGGAATTTTGATCATAAACACTCTTAAGAATAATTCAACATTCATCTCTATCACACAAATTGGAGAAGTAGTGAAGTAAAGTGAAGTGAATGTAAAAAATCACATAAAGGCTGATTAACTTTAATACAGAAAATGAATTTTAAAATCTCAAACATTATTCGATTGAAAAAACTTCTACACTATTGCTAAACACGTGAAAAATATTGGTTTATTAAACAAAAACATTCAAATAAGTTCAAACTACTCTACGCTAGATTTTACTATTAGCTAAAAAATTAGAATGAAATTAATTAACCGTAAACACATTTCTACAAATAAAAATTCTTTAAAAGATCTTTGAAAAAACTTATAGTTACTAATATTAACCTGACCTAAATATGTTGTTTTGAAAACAAACGATTAAATGCATGCCTAAGATTAAGCTCAGCACACTTTATTTTTTTGTTGCCTAATAATTGAATAAAACAAAAAACAAAAGTATGTACACTACTATAACGGTGTATAGAATTATGAAAAATCCTTTTTTAACACTTTTTTAATATTAGTTAAAGATTTAGTGGTTATTTTTTAGCATAAACTGGTCAATGGTCACACCAAATATTAAAAAATTTCCAGCTTTACATAAGGTCATAGGCAATAAAAAACTTATTTTTCACGATGGTGTTGCATATTAATTAAATAAGTTTTTTACTTTACACAATTTTTCCTTAAAATTAAATATTTTAAGCAAAAAAAATTTTTAATTAATGTTTGGCCAATAATAAGTTATTATTTAGGCCTACCAGTGAGATACTTTCTAATAAATTGTAAAAAACAACTTTTCTAAGTTATTTTACGAATTTCTAAGTAGATTGGATGGTGAAAATAAATTTTATTTTCGTATTCATCGTAACCTCAAAAAATAGTATAATAAAACTTTTGTTTGCTACTCCTACAGTTATCATTCTTCATTGAAAATATAGAAAACAGGAATTTCAATCTTTGGAGATATTGTTCTCAACTATTTTATGAATTTAGAGCACAGGATACTCTCGAGTTAACTTTTTTTTAGAGTTTTATTTGGGGATAAGTTTACATTTGCATTTACATTTAAGATTTATCAAAGAATTAAGTTAATATAATTCATATTTCATTTTACTAACGCCTACATTAATAACATACCAATTGCTAGCATATTCTGATCAAATGGTAAGACTATAGCAAATTTTTAAATAAAATAATTACAGAAATGTAGCTGATATCGAATATCGAAGGACAACCTAATATAACTAAATATTAACGAAGAAAATTTCTCCTTAAAATGCAGTAACAGAATAAAAGCTTATATACTGTAAGAACTGAATGAAAGCAAGCACTATAATAATGCATTACTTTTTTATTATTACACGCAAACTATGTTATGCTGCATAATCTGACTGATTTGTTCACATCATTGACTATTTTTTGCGCGTTCGACACATTCATCAGTGTTATACTGTAGTGTATTTAAGTATCATCAGTGTTATACTGTAGTGTATTTAAGTAAGTAAAGCGCTGCAAATCATTATTTAAAATGAGAAAAATGAAGTATATATATATAGTCAATCAAATTATGGAGTGTTCATTGCATCACAAACATAATTTCCAATTTAATTCACAGTATTAAATAAAAATAAAAATATATAAATTTACCGTAATTTACTTATTTGACATGCGATCTTAATTATATCAATCAACGATATCTTCTAAACACGAAGTTTGTTCGCTATGAAAAAAACAACGATATCTTCTAAACACGAAGTTTGTTCGCTATGAAAAAAATAATAAAACTTATGAGCTCAACGTTGAACTTGTGTAAAAATATTTGAATCATTTCTCTGGTCGTTAGAAATTCTTCGAGACCTCTCGACATAACGGAGTCCGTGATCGCCATAACTCGAGTAATCGCTATAATAAGGCAATTCTAGCATTTCTGGTCTGTAATTAATGAGAAAATAGGTCCACGACAAGCATTGCGAACCATTTTCCAATATAACAGGTGTTTCCAAACGCGTGTAAAAGTTTGGGTGTCCCTCAAACTCGTCTAAAAATTGTAACATCTGGTCGTCTACTGAATATATTTCGCCAATAACTTGCTATTTTCTCAAAGAAAAAAATTATTATTAATTGTGAATTATGGTACTAATAAAAACAATGGTGTTATTACTTGACCAAAATTGAGTTTATAAACAAGAAATGGCACGTTATATTTAGACGCGATAATTAGCGGCCACTTAAACACTGTTTTCGCTTTTGACACCAGCGATGATAAACCGTTGCGTTTGTTGAGCAACACTTCGTAATTTGGCTCATCTGCAATATTTTTTCACACAAAATTAATTATTCATTATAATTGAAAAGCGATTAATACTTGTCTTGAGAGTTCCGTAAACGAAAACTAAATGTCGACCCATTTTATTATAATATATTGTTATCTTTTCGCACTTAATATATTATATAACTGGCGAGAACTAAAATAACCTTAAATATGCATTCTTGAAGTCACTCACTCTGTTTATCGCAGTCTAGATTAAGGGCTCTTATTTAACTTTACGCTATATATCTACGGCTTTAGATTAAACTTCTGAGTTAAGTATCACATGATAGTGATTATCAAAACGTGCTTAACTTGTGTGTGTAAGAAAGAAATTAATTGATTAAATTTAATGGCGCTATTATAAACAGCCATATGCGCTAAATCTCAAGCATTATAATTGTGTTGCATTTAAAAATAACAACTCATTTTATATTAGATAAAAATCGCAAGTTTTTTTGCTTCAAAAAATTTAAATGCCTTTAAGGCAATCGCAGGTTAGTAAGTAATACGCATACGCACGCCTAACACCAAAATATAAATGTTATGTTTGTTTACATATTAAACGCCAGTGCGTTACAAATGTTCGCAAATGATTTAATATTTTCAAAATAGTTAAACGTGTAAACATATTTCAAAAGTTTTGTTTGTTTGAAACATACCAACAAAAAAACACCAGCGATTAATTACTAGAAACATTTTCTAGACAACGAATTCTAAGACACGAGTTTGGGAACAGTTTTTTGTTTATTTTGTTTGTTGATATCGTTTTGTTTGATACGAATGCACTCATTTTTCATTTAGTTTTTAAATTAATAAAATTGCGCTTAATTTTTCTATTTTGGTATGTCTTCGGATGACGAATCTTCTTCATGTTCGACCTGTAGTGGAAGTAATTGCTGTCACTATGAGGACGTGTGTCTCAATGATAGTGACATCGAGTGGTTCCGCGAGTTTACCAATAATAGAGTACACAAACAGTTTTTTTACTTAAAATTATTAAATGAATCTGAAACTATAAATCAAAACAATGACAAAACAATGCAAAACACTGAACAAAGCTTTAAATCATTACTCGAATCTGATAAAACAAAACCGAACACAAATGAACGGTAATTTATTAGCAAATTTTCATTAGTGTTTTTAATTAAAATATTTTTTTTGTTCGCAAAAGTTTACGCTCGAGTTATACGCGACTGACGTCATGGATGTTTGACAGCAAAACATTCAGCAATAAAAAGAAAAGCATTCGACGAAAGAGTGTGCGAAAAAATGTGACTCATTTCGATGACAAACCGGCGAGCAATGCATCTCAATCTCAATCTCTAACGCCATCGATAACTATATCGACGTGCGATGACAGTAATAACGCGTTATTAAACGTTATTAAAGATGATAATGAAACGTCGTTCGTGACCGACGAAACCGATTTCATAGTTATGTACTTAACGCCACCAAACGATAGCAACGAAAAAGACTATCTTATATACTCGTATCCGAAATATAATGGCGAAGATAACAACAATAATGCGGCGCTTCTTAAACTAAAGGGAATGTTTGTGACACTGTCTCAAGTTGTATCCCAATTAACCAATCAATTCGTTAGAATATCGTCAATAGCTGTTAATCAGCAGCAAAACAATGAACAGTTAATGACAGTGGCATACGTACACGAATTGAGCAGCATTTTAGTTATCGCTTTACCTCAGAAAAGGTTTAGTTTTAGGGAAGTGGAGAATATAATCGATTCAGTGTCGAACACAATCAAATTTCTATATAATTCACTCGATTCCGCATTTATGAACGAATGTAATCACATCTATATAACTAACTTGATTAACATAATACGATACTTAACGGAGCAAATTAAATATAGCAGAGATTATCTCTTTATTAACACAATACAAAGATTATTGATTGATGACGAATTGGCTGTAATGATAAGTGATTCACTCAATGAATACGAAGCTATGGATTGGATAAGTGATTCGTCTCTAAGTTCGCAACAAGACGTGTCGAATCTCATTGTTGTCGGCTCTTGTATTGTGTACAAAGGACTTTTGATTCAATCCCATTTGCCTTCAAATTACTTAAAACATATTTTTGCATTCTTGCACATTAAGGGAATTCTATCATTACAGCGAAGACAATCATTGAGACTTGTGTCGTGGTTTGAAGTTTATCCGATATCCGAAAGAAATACTGAATCGAGTGATTTTAGTGAAGGCGAAGGCGTTAAGTATTATGTTTCTATTGTTGGAATCGAGCACTTAATTCACTGCACATTAGTAGAAATACCATTTTTAATTGACGAGTCAAACCTAATTAAAACAACTGAAATCATTGTTAACGAATCAATTCGTTTATTAAAATCACACTTCACTAAACTTGGTTTGATCGAAGAGATCGAGCATTGCTTTAATTTGCACGAACAAGCATTCGATAAATTATTAAACAAAAAAGATGACAGAAAGCGACATAAATCTCTATCATCATTGAAAGATTTTTTGTCAATCTCTCTAACTTCGTCCACGACTAAACAACAGATAGCGAGCTCAACAAACTCTCTGCTATCGTTGGACGACTCAAGCGTATCCGGTTCTTCAAAATTGTCTTATTCGAGTCCATCATTACAGCACTCGTTAATATCGCAAACCTCGTCGAGCGCTACCAGTTTAAGTTATATGACAACGAAAACTAATGATTCAAATTCAATTTACTCGTGTCAACACAATTTTCTATCCGCACAACGATACTTATTTTTACCCGAAAATTTAATTTGCTATTTGGATATAGAGCACGGTTTACAGGTATTTACTGGGCCTTTACTTCAGTATCCTCAAGATATATTTTATCAAATATTCAAAAAGTTCGCCGATTGTTGTTACTATATTAGCGCCAAATTCAATATCGCCGATGGAATCGACGAATTTGGTAAAATATTTGAAATAAAATTGCAATATAATAATTCATCAGTGAAATTAAAGCAGTCTAAGTCTGGCAATGATGTATATCTGTTTTACGTTATCGGGTGTTTAGACGCGAAAAATGAATTTTATGCGTGTTTTCACACTAATCGTTCGTCTTTGATGTCTAGTGATTATGATATTAAAGAATTAGCTTATAAATTAAGATTCAAGAAAAGACTACTGTAATTATACTTAAAGAATATGCAAAAATTATATTACTTTCAAATTATTGACAAAACTGAGCTTAATAGCATCACTTATGACTGTTGACAACAAATTTTGAATTCTCATGCCTTAGTAAATGCAAATTAGTCTGAAACGAAATGGTATTTTTATGTTTTACACAACTTTTAAAAAATGAAGTAAACTAAAATGTGCAATATATAACTTATAATTTTAATATGAAAACAAAATTTATTGTGATAATACTCTTATTTTTTCATATTTTGAAACGAAGTTCATATACAATATTTTTCCGGTTACTCTTAATATAATAAATTTTGAGTATATTTCGTTAAATTTTGATAAAATAAATGTGATTTGTCATTGAATTGAATTGCAGTATTTCATAAAGTGTGTCTTAATTTTTTTACGATTACGCATTCGAGAAATTAAACACACTTTATTAAAATCATGAGTTAATGTGATTCGGATAAACATAACTTTTAAACATAACTTGATGTTTAAGTATAACTAAAAATCATAGTTTGTGACTCACAAGTTGTGAGCAAATCGAAAAAAATTTTTAGCTTGTTTTTTTAAAAAAATTTTCTCAAATCATGATTTTACGTTCTATCACTTATTTTACGAAACTTTGAAGATTTTATTTGCTAATGTATATCTTAAATAAAAATGCTTTTTGTCGGTTAAACACGAAAAAATGTAAATATTACTACTGTATTGTGTATGAAAATGCAAAAATGTTAATAATAAATATAATTTTACAATAAATAAATGTTTCTACATTCCATAGTTATTGCGAAAAATAATTATAAATATTCAAACATTGGTATATGTTATTTAACTCATAAGTAGAGAGTCAAAATAATAGCATTTATAGCATATAGAAATATAAATAGCATTTATAATCAGCCAAAATAGCATTAAAAATAGCATTTAAAAAAATTTTATTTGTAATTTTAACATT
>JAQIVF010000036.1:0-48530 GCA_034698365.1 Steganacarus magnus
CATTGTTCTTATCACAAATCTGTCACAAAATTTTTTAGAGTGTAGTAGTTTTATTTTATTCATTTTTTTCGCACGAAGGGCTCATGTCTGGAATATATATGCAACTTATGATTAGAGATCGGAAATTTCGGTTAGAAAAATGTATAAAATCGGTCGGTTTTCGGTTAAAATTATTAAGAAATTCGATCGAACATTTCGGTTGATTTTTTATTTATGATTTTATCATAGATGCTCAAAAACACTATTGATAGGATCACATATATTTTATAATTTTTTACAGGGAGGGACAGGTCAAAACAAAACGGATTTATGCGACAATTTTTCCAAATTTGGCCAAAATCAGAAGGATTTAAAACTCATCGGATTTAAAAGACAATTTTTCATTTTCTCTAATTTCGGGTGGAAAGTTCTAATTTCGGTTTTTTCGGTTAGAACCCTGAAAATCGGTTTTTTTCGGTCAGAAATTTAACTTCTAAAATCAACATTTTAACTCAACTATTCATAAGTAGTTTACAGGGTTGACTGCATATTACCCGCCTTTTTCTAAATAATTTTTAAAATTTTTAATTAAATTAAATAAAACTTTTACATATTATAAAACTATTCTCACTTAAAAGATATAAACTTTTTCCGTGTTCTCTTCATTAAAGATATTTAAAAGAAGTTTTACGAGAGTTGGTCTAAATATTTTCTAGCATATTATTTGAGCCATTTTCGCTAAAGTTGAGCTAACGCTTCACTGAGCTAACGCTTTGTGCTTTGCAGCAAACATAGTTTTAGCGAAATCAACTCAAATATTGTGCTGAAATTTTTTAAACCATCTTTCGAAAAACTTCTTTTAAAATGTCTTTATTAGTTTCAGTCTGTGTTCAGCACTCGAACAGCAAACAATTATGCGGTCAACAATTTAAGCAAATATTTTTTAGAACACTGTTGTGAAACTTTTTCTCAACTATACATATTTTATTTTACGAATTATTAAATCAAAAAATTTCCTTTAATTAAAAACATTGTTTAATAAAATAAATTAATACTAAAAATTCTAACAAAAATATTTGAAATTAAAAATATTGTTATATAAAATTTCTTAAAGGTAAAAATTTTATCACAAAAAAAGCCTCCTATAATTATATTTTTTCACCAAAAAGCCTCCTATTAATAAATTTTTTCACCAAAAAGCCTCCTATCAATAGGTTTTTTCACCAAAAAAAGCCTACTATCAATAAATTTTTTTAACCAAAAAAGCTTCCTATCATTAAATTTTTTCAACAAAAAAAGCCTACTAACTTTACTGTTATTTGAATTCTCATAATATTTAATAAATCTTTTAAAGTATATTTTCATCGAATTTTTAATTTTAAAGCATCAAATTTGAAAAACATTTTAATGTAAAAATTAAATATAAAAATATAGTATCCCTTAATGGTTTACCTGACCTTAGACCCCAATGGGGCAAAATGTCAATATGTGTCCATAGTAGCCAGAAGGTATAAAAATTGCTTTTACCCCATTGGCTATGAACTACCTATAAGGGTCACTAAAAAAATAAAATTGTAAAACACTTAAAAAAAGTTTTAGCTATGTAGCAACTGATCAACAGAGCCGTGACATTTTCGGACTAAAAATTGCAAAAAATGGGCGGAAAAAACGATAAAAAATCGGAAAATAAAAATGAAAAAACTACTAATTTTAAACTTTTTTTTAATTTTCTTGCAAAAACTTATAAAAAATTTTGTTAGTGTGTTCAATACATTTTTCTTAAAAGTGAAACATTTTTTTAAAAATTAGTATAATATTGACATTTCGAAGTACTTTAGTGTTATTTCAAAAATTTTGAAAGAAAAAATACATTCAGTGCTTAGAATCTTTAGAGTCTAGAAAACTCATCGTTTTTAAATGATAATTTTTTGAAAATATCAAAATATCGGATACTCCGCTAAAAAGAGTAATTTACCAAAATTTATGCAAAAATCGGATTTATCGGACTAAAAAAAGTATATTCTTGTAATTCGTTATCTCATATTAAGAACATAAACCGAAGTTTCCGCTTAATTACTGTATTGAGTAAAAAGTCGGATTTCCCGAAAATTTCATAGCTCTGCTGATCAGTTTCACGATTTTACATTACCTTATTTTAATTTTGCTCCATTGGGGCATATGGTCAGGTAAAACAGTATTAACTAAATAACGGCCAATTTTGATTTACCGTACTTTCACAATATATTTGATTTATTTGTTTTTTTGCACATTATAAAAAAATTTGATAAGAAAAATTAATGTGCTTATCATTTATTTGATTAATTATTTTTTTCAAACTATTGCTTTAAATTGTAAGCTATTAACAATTAACTTAGTTATTTGAGTGAGTTATAATGACAGCATTATTTTGTGCGATACACTCATTAATAAAGCCCAGAAAAATATTTATTTATTTTAGTCAAAATATTTTATATTATATATTGGCTAAAAACTGACAAAATATTGATTTATATTTTTTTACCTTTTCACTAATTTCTGCTATAAACGTTGATGTTTATAAAAATAATTTTATTTTTTCTAAAAGATAATGAAAACTCATTAAATTTAATCAATAATTGTTTGAGTGTTGGGCAAAAATTAAAGGGGTTTCAAAAACTAAATGAAATTTAACGACAATTTCCCAAAACTCAAGAAATATTTAAAAAATATTTTATATTCTTCCATCCATTAAATATTGATTGATACTGACTTAAAATCTGTATAATGACTAGAGACCTCAAAATTTTGGAATAAGAACCTCGTAATTTTGTTTGCATTTTGGAACAAAAAGCCCTTAGATTTTACACATATTTTGGAGTTATTTTACAATTATTTTGGTCTATAATATGCAAGTGGTAAAATATTCTTTGACCAAAGAAAATCAAAGAATTTTTTTATTCTCAAAGAACTTCTTTGAGAAAAACGGCAAACTTTGTCAAATAAATTAATTGACTTTCAAAGAAATTTTCGTTTTTTCAGAGATTTTTAAAAATCTAAATATTTTCAATATAAGTTTTATGAATTGTTAAAAATATTAGATATTTCGACTATTATGTATGATATATAAATAAATTTATCATACTAATCGCAAATTTAACCATAATTCAACTATTTTATGAATATTTTTAACTTAAAATATAATTTTTTTCAAAGAATTTGGCAAATTTGTTCAAAGAATTTTAAGTAAATAATCAAAGATTCTGCAAAGAATTTTTGCTATTTTTCTCAAAGAATATTTTACCTTTTGATAATGTGGAATAAATTTCATTTTTGATATATTTTACAATAAAAATATTTAATAAATTATGTGAACTTACAAAAAATAGCCATTAGTAGTGACCAAACAAATAAATTCATTTTTGTATTCTTTTAAGTTGATTAAAATTTGTTAATTTTAAAGGAGCGAACTTTTAGGCTGTATTTCGAAACATGTCTACTATTTTAATGAATTCAAAATGTATATTCTGTGAAATTAATAAAAATAAAGCATAATTTAACTAATTTTTTGCTATTTTTCATCACTTTATCATAAAAAACTAATAAAATGGTGAAATTTTTAAAAATTTGGCTTTATTTTGTGATTATGAAATTAACACTAAATTTTGCAAAATTTCGAAAATAAGTTACTTTAAATTAATATTAATTCTAAATTTGTGCTCATATTTAACTCAATGCTTTAATAAGTTCAAAATAAAAACTTGGATTTCCAAAATTTTGAGGTCTCTGATAATGACTTTCAGTATATGCAACCAACTTTTTCCCACTTACTATATACAGCCAGTCCAACGAGAGAAAATAAAATTTATAGTGCTGCACTTTAAAGTGAATGACAATTTTCACATTTAACATTACAGTGAAGATTTGAAGGGGTCATTAGTACTTCAGTCAAAATTTTATTTTCAATAATTGTAGCAATATAGTCATTTTATTATAAAGAAGCAAAATTTTAGGGCTGCGCCCTAACAATGTATAGTTTTATAATAAAGTAAAACAAATTTTTAAAGCGTTTGTTTAAAAAAATTCAAAAAAATTTAAATTTGTGCCACTAGAGCGCAGTCCCAAAACACAAGCATCACTTTTTTCATGTTTTTTGGGCCCATATAAAGGGCTGTTTGAACTCTGTCTCTCTCTCTAACACACACAAAATTTTGTTTTTCCCAATTTCTCGAAAATTGTAAAAATTTGATTCAAACGTTTTCATTTCAAAAATAAATTTTCTCTTCAAATCAAAAAATCGTTTTCATTTTGATTTGTGATCATCGACGGTCACAAATTTAAAAAATTTATTAGATATTGTTAAATTTAAGTGATTTTTTAAACTATTTTAATTATCACCCAATTGATCCATGGATGATAATTGGATCAGATTATAATTGTTTACATTTTAAGGGCGTTTTGAATGGGGGAAAAATTCAGTCCTTAAAGGCGATCTGAGTTACGCTTCTTGAGTTATAACATGTTAAACTAATGATTTATGAGAAGAGTTGAAATCGATATTTTCGTTGCAACTATCACCACTATTATCACTATAAGATTCATTAATTTCGACTATCATGTCGTTTATATGTTGATCATGTAGATTATCACTATCCCAATATTCTGATTCTATTTTATCAGTATGTCTAATACAATTGTTCAGTAATTCGCTATTGATTTCTTCCATTGATTTAAATATCAATTCATCCACATGTTTAGTGTTATTTTTGCGAAAATGTTTCATTCTTGCCCAAAATAATTCTATTGGGTTAAAAACACAGTGGTAAGGAGGAAGTTGTAACACACTTTATGACCAAAGGGTTCTAATAAATGGTCGACGAAGTAGGTTTTAAGAAATGCAGAGGTTTTACTTCCCAAAATTTTTAGGTCTCTATTCATAACAGTTAATACTAAAGTCTATTTTTAAGTGTAAATTAAATTTTTCATCTGAATTCGATAAAATCAAGGCAGGTATATGGATTTGACTGTTCGTAAGTCCGTCCGTTTGTCATGATCTCTGATAGGAGGCTTTTATAATAAAAAAATGTCAAAATAGGAGTTTTTAGTGAAACAATTTTAATATACAGGGCATAGCATAATGATCGCCTCACCAAAAAATTAAAAAATAATAGATGTCGCCGCACATCAAAATCAAACTTAGTTTTTATTATAAAAAATTCAATAAAACCTCATTACAAGTACTTTTAAGTCTTCTGTAAAGCAATGTTTTAAACGCATTACTTAATGCTCTAAAACTTTGCATAGCATTAAATTATATTCAGATAATTTTCTAATTTCGTTTTCGATGTTCTCTTTGAGTTTATCAACAGTTTTAGGGCGTGAACAGTAAACCCAATCCTTGACATAACCCCATAGAAAGAAGTCCAGAGGGGATAAATACGGTGATCTCGTCGGCCATTCTTTTGTTCCTCCGCGACCAATCAATTTTGAAAAATTTTGGTTAAGCCAAAGATTTACATCTTTGGCATAGTGTGCGGGAGCACCATCTTGTTGAAATCAGGCGTTAGTATTAATTCGACAGTTAGATAATATTGGCCACAAGTATTCTTTTAACATATTTAAATATATTCGCTAGTTAACTGTGCCCTCAAAAAACTATGGACCGATAATACTTGTGCATATATTGCACTCCAAACGACAACGCGCGGATTATTTTGTGCTTTAAGATCCATTGAATAGTTTAAGATATTGTCACAATAATAGCGCGTATTGTGTCTGTTAACACGTCCAATCAGATAGAAAATAGCTTCATCTGAAAAGATAATGTTTCGCGTAAACAGTGAATCTTAATCAATATTTTCTATCGCCCATTCACAAAATTCCAGACGCCTATCGAAGTCGTCTTCATTATTTTTGTGCACTAAGTGGCACAAATAACCATGAAACCGATTTTCTTTGAATATCCTACCGATTGATCGACATCTAATATAGCACTCCGCTTCCAATTTATATTGTGATTTTATCGGACTCGGCTAAAAAAATTATTAAAATTTTGAAAATAAATTAATTTAAAAATTACCGAAATTCTACCCAAAATGTCAGTAGTATGGATTCAATCGGTAGAGTGTTTCGGTCTTCCATTTGTTTTTCGATAATCAACTGTACCGAATTCTTCGAATTTTTTAATAACTTTAGCTATTGTTGTCTGATTTGGTGGTGTGAACTTCGGAAACTTGTCGATAATATTCTTCGATATAGTGAGTCGACATCCGCGGTAAAACATTTTAACCCAATTTATTTTAGCGGAAAGTTGGTATCGATGCGTTGAAACACTTTCAATTGTGGTCAATTGTATTAAATTTTAATAATAATAATAATAAACACAAAGAAAACGTGCTGTTAAATAGTTTTTATTGGTAGTATGTGTGGTTTGATTTGAGTGAGTGTGGCGACCTCTTTGGGTATTTTATTCTTTATTTTTAGTGAGGCGATCATTATTCCCTGCCCTGTATAAGGCTTTTTAGTGATAAAATTTTAAGATATGAGCAAGAATTAAACGGTAGATGTTAATACTAAAACTGGCATATGCCACTTTGGGGGTGATATAGTATTACACACAGTATTACAGTTTGGGCAATATTACAATATAAATATGCCATATTTAATTAGGAAGCGAGCGAACATAGCGACCACTAATAATCATTGATCATTAAACTAAAGATGTTAACGGGTAGTACTTCGAAGAACCGAACCGAACCGTAACTTTAAGTTCATAACCCGACCCGAACTAAAGAACTGTATGAACAAACCGACCCGAACTGATTTTAAACCCGATACCCCGAAAACCGAGAGCAAAAGTTTTTTAAACAAATAAAAACCGAGACAACCCGTTAACAAAATTTTTTTTTCACAATTTTTTATGTAAATTAATTTTAAATATTTCCAAATAAAATTTATGCAGTTTACAAATTCTTTAATTGATATTTAATGGTATACAACGTCATTTAATGTATCATCTCTTTTATTTTAAATTAAAATCATATTAAAAACAATTTTAGTTTCAATTCTCACGTAAAATAACAAACGTAAAGATTTTTAGTTATTACAAGCTGAATGTGTAATACTCTTATGTAATACTTTAGAGGATAACAAATTTTAATGCAAAATAGTAAAATTCTGTTAATCGGGTTATTATCCGGTTTTAGTCAATTTACTTTTATTAACCGAACCGAACCGAGTTTAAGAAATATGTAACCGAACCGAACCGATAACAAACGTCGGGTAAAAAAACCGAAGGGTTGCCCGACCCGTTAACATCTTTACATTAAACTAATATCCATACATCCAGCAAAAATTTTCAATACGAAGTCAGATATTATGACCGTTACGATCGTTTAGATTTAATTATGATTAATTTATAATTTATTCTAATGGGTTCTCATGAGTCAAAAACATTTAATAAATATTTTATTACAGAACTCTGTAATTGTATTTGAAATTAAATACGAAACTTTGTTTATATTAATTACTAATTATTGTTGCCATAATAAATATTTTAAAAATTATTCACTAGTAATAATATATATGTGAACGCACAGATCTGCACATTCTATTATTTGAAGCCATTGATGAAGTTATCTGAAAAGATAACGAAACACTAGTGTCTGGCAGACTTAAAAATTACACTGAAATTGTGTAATTATTGTTGTTTAAATAAAAGTTTTTAATAATGTGTGACAACAAAACTAATAATTTTTCAAAAATGATTAATTTAATTGTGTGAAATTCATTGAATTGAAAAAATGCTTTTTTTACCATTCATTAAATATAAAATGTTAGGAAAAGAAAAACAAAATTTGCGTTAAAAAAAATTGAACGCATATTAATATTGATGTGAAAAACACATTTAATATTACATTTCATAAAAATATCTAAAATATTAATCTCACAAACAGATTATTGAGAAAGTTTGCGAAAAATAAAGAGGGTTTCGGTTTCGCCTAAAATTGCTGACACTTTCAACAATCGATTGGAATGCGAACATAATCTTAAACACGCGGACACACTAGAGAAAGTAGTTTTGCCATCAAAACAAGGTAATCAATCAATCAATGAATTTGTGAATGAATAGTTGTAACAATACTATAATTAGGGATAGAGATGGAACGCGTTCAACAATTGTTGCGAAACATTATTGAATGGTTTGAGTGGAATGCGTCGAATCTGAAACACGACAACACTGAAGAGAAGAATCATATGTGAAACTTAATAATGTGTGTGAAAATGAAAATAAATAAGTTTGAAGTAAAAAAATAGTTTGAAATTAAATTCACCATAAATGTTGTAAATATGCTTTAAACTAATTTTGATTGTCATTAACGGCACTGTAATAACAATCAAACAAATGAGCGCATCGATCGCTATCTCTAGACATTAACTCAACTGCAGACATATCGATGCGATCACTCAACCAAATGTTAGATAACTGTGAACACAGTTTAATCAATTTTTCCACCAAATTTCTGAGCGTTTCCTGTTTAGAGAAAATACATTGCTTTATCTGTGCCACAAACAGTTCATGTCTTTTCAAAAATTGGTCAAAATTAGCGGAGTGTTTGAACGCAACGATAGCTTCGGAAACACTTCCGTCGATCGCAAACACGAAATGATTGTGCAATTTGTTGACGCAATGCTGTAATTTAAATCGCGTCAGATATAAGCTATTAGACAATTGATTGCACTTAAACTGTACGCTAAACGACATCTGATCCAATATCCATTTACTGCACTTTAGTTTGAGTAGCAGTTTAAACACTTTGTTAAATACTCCGATCACTTCAAGCGTGAACATTGTATTAAAAGGCCAACTGATGTCGATATATATGAGATTTACACTATTTAGAAATTCGATCGGTTTTGCATTTAGTTTGTCGTAACTTATAAATGGCTTGATATCACCGGACGAGTCGAGCGCTTCGTCATTCATAATAATCGCGTTGATGTCTGACGAATTCATTCCGTAAATCGCTTTATACAATTGAATACAATAATAGTATAACGAATCGCTTGATCGCATTAGAAAATAGTCGCAAATATTATCAAAATATTTCATATATTCCGCATATATTAAACGCATCGAATCGGAGCAAACAGTTTCGCAAACATCGCTCAATGTTTTCGTTAGCGTTTCGTTTAAGATTAATTCAAACGGCTTTACGAGCGGTTGCGGCAAATCATTCAGTTTAATGTCGTCGTAATCGATACGATTATTGAACTCAAACTGATCGCAACTGTATCTGTAAAGCGGTTTGTGATGCATATAAATGTTAAAGTAATTTAATTTCGAGTCATATTTAGTGTTTATCACATCGATCTCTAAAGATTTTGGAATCACTTCTTCTTCGTCTTCGTTCAGTTCGAGATGCGAACACTTTTGTGCGCAAGTTTTTATTAATTCCGATTTTCGTTTATCTTCTTTCTGTTTTTCGTTGGTTTCTTTATTATCAAAACTATATTTCGACAAATTTTCACTGAGAATGGTTGCAAATTTATCACACAAATTATCACAGCTTTTCGCTTCCACTTCACTTATCTTTTTCATCACTAGTTTAGACTTCGCGGCAATAATGATCTCATCGATATGTTGCGCCAAAAATGTCGGCATTTCCACCGAAACATCTCTGAGTTGAACGCAATTTTGCCAGAACTTGATTGTATCGAAATCAGTGTCGATAACTTCGAACAGAAATTCTTGGTGCGGATCAGCGAACTCGCCGTTTATCAGAATACGCTCCAAATAGTTAATCAACGGTCGAATTGTGTCGATAAACAGAGTGAACACAATATTTCGAATGTATTTTTTGCTGAAATCGAGTCTATTATAAGTGGAGTTAAGAATCGCAAAACTGAGACATAAATTACTGGCATGTGTTATCGCTGTTTCGCGTATTTCCGCGTAAATTTGCCACAAAACCTCGATTGTAGTCAAAAGGTTATCGTTTTGGTCGCTGTCCAGCATAAACTTCAATTCTAACAAAGATCTCGTTTTGCCGCAAATCGAGTCATTGATGGCGAACACGCGCTTAAAGATATCCAATAAAATCGATGTTAGAGACGAACGAAACGCGTTCAATGTGTTACTAATGACCAGTTGATCGTCGTTTTGGTCATCGATGACGCAGTGCTCGCCATTCGCGCCGTTTTGCGGCCAACAAAGCTCTAACAACTTCTTCACAGCTGTTCCGTACTTGCAGTAGAATTGCAGATAATTTTTGAACACCGTTTCTCCCAAACAGTTTAAACTGAAGCCACTTCTGACCACAAACTGATCGAAACTTTCACTCCACTCGAATAGAATGGATTGCGAGCCACACAGCAAACCGATCACCGATCGAATCACTTCCGTTGCGTCCACTTCTGTCGATGGCTTTATTAGTGATATTATTTGAGTGTAATTCAAGTCCATAGCAATTTGTTGTTTAATAATAAAATACTTGAAACCATTGGTTGATAAACAAACAGTTTATTTGGCGCCAAATTTTATTATAACTTTTCAATGTGTAAACGTTTGTTGTCATTATGCGTCATATGTGTATATATTTATATTTATAGCTCCATATACTATATTTTACTGTTTCCAGTCAGCCAATGAAATTATTTTTTAATTATTGGTTTAATTTATTATTGGATGGTTCTTGAATTTATCAATTAATATATGATAATATCATTACTGAGTTATATAATGTTTATGACAAGCTTTTGAAATACGGTAAAATTTAAATAGCTTTGAATTTCAAAGTTTGAAATACAGTTACTACTTTTCAGAGCCACTTTTCTTTAGGATCTAAAGTTAAAACATTCAGTATTGGGTCTGAAATTTAGGCCAAAAATAAATTTTCGGACAATTTTCGCAAATTCCTTAATCTATTAAACCGCAAATTTAATCTAATTCTGGATTAACAAGATATCTCGAAAATGTTTTAACAGGCAATGCAATATCTTCACACTTTGATAAAAAAATTTCGACTTATGTGGTATTTAAGCATAAATTGTGCTCAAAATCTAGTTTTAACTGAAATAAAGTGGCAGATATTAAATAGTGTCTGATAAAAAACTCAAAAATAAAATCCAAATGATATAAATAATGTTAAACATTAATTTATAAATTTTTTCGGATTCATTACTGGACATCTAACTAATACCCACTCGAGTGTCACATTAATTTTAACAAAGTTTAGTTGATCACTAAAATAAGGGTCTTGTAATCTACCAAAGATATGATTAAATGTAACGTTTTGGCTAATAATAATGATAAACGTAATGCGTTAGTACTTTGCGCGTGAACTTGAATAATGAAGCTTATTATTTGAAATATGCTTAACGACTAAAGTAAAAATTAAATACACGATAAAAAAACAGTTACCAGATAAATGCATATCCTTTACAAATAATTTAATACGATTATAAATTTAGTTTTTTACGCATAAAATAAGAAAAATGAAGTACATTTTAACATTGAAATTTCTCATTACGATCGCATTGTTCAGCGCAATCGGATGCGACATCTGTGAAGACGGTATCATAGACGCGGCCACAACGTTACACAACGGCGATATCGTGCTGTTTCGCGGTCGCGACGCTTGGCTTCTAGACAAGGACAGGGCACTGGACGGTCCGTGCGATATACACCAGTTGTTTAACGAAATGACGGGACCTATAGACGCGTCGGTCACTTTCCACTCTCACGACACAATAACCGAGTTTGTTGGCGCCAGTATCTACTTTCAAAGGGGTCACTATTTTACGTTTAAAAACTTTCGACCGTATCAGGTAGAGTGGGGTGCATTGACTTATTTGCCGCACACCGGCAAACAATCGAGCATTGGCTCAACGATGCCCGAAGTCGAGGGTATGATGAAAACCGAGATTCATGCCTCATATTTTGATGTCACCGACAGACGAAGTAAATTTGTTTTCTCCAATGGAGTGGTTTTGGGTTTCAATTTTAAATTGGGCACCGAATACGACACACCAATTATGTCAAACTTAAGCCGCGAAATGAGCCGCTTTGAGGTGAAGAAAGTGCCGTCAACTCTGGACGCGGCGCTCACTTTCAACGAACAGCTCTACTTATTTAAGGGATCAGCGTTTTGCGCGATCAAGTTTCGAAATGTTTCCGAAAACGAGTGCATAATGAAGTCGACGAGACGTTATTTTTTGAAGTGCGATAGTCTCAGGCGATCCGCGAATAAAGTCTGCGCTTTCGGTGATAGTTCTGTTAAAGATAAAACCAAAACACAATTAATAACTACTGCAATCGATCGCGAAGAAGAAAAGGAGATCATCACCGAAATCAGTGCCGCCAAACACGATGTTAAAGAAGTAATTAGTATAAGCAACAATAATTTGCCAAACATTTTAAATATATTTGCGATAACCATAACTATAATATTCTTAAATATTTTCATTTTCAAATAAAGCATAGTTTATTTTTAAAAAAATTTTTTTGAAATATTTTTTTTTAGAAAAATGTGATCTTTATAAGTTATACTAAGTATAGTAAACTCCAACACAGAATAATATTCCAAAAATTTCATCGAGTATTCCGCAGCCTAATTAATTTTGGAACCTCTACTTGAAATCGCCCCCAAACTTAAATGACTATTTTAATGTTGAATCCCTTGCAATATTATTAATTGTTATCAGCTAATTTGATTGTCATTAACAAATTAAGTTTATGAAAAAATCGGAGGGTAATATAAAGTGACGTTATCAATGTCTCAATTCAAGATTAAAAGTTAAAATTGTTTAATCATAAAATGAGAACTAATTAAAGTACAGAAAGTACAGACAGAAATATACAAGATATGAGTTTTAATTATGCAATTGTAATTTGATATTATTTAACTATAAAAAATGAAACACTTATTGGTATTTATTTTTATTTCATTTTGTTTTCATTTCGCAGGTTTGACCAAAGAATCTCTAATTTGTGAGTCTCTCATTCAAATTCAATTCTATTATAGAATGCGAACAACAATCATTCGATGAAAACGAGCCACAGTTTCCATGGATTCCGAATCAACCGCGATCTGGTGGCCCACAAAATCCAATTTACGTTTACGGGGTTCCAATATTTCCGACAAACGCCGGCACGAAAAGTCGGCAATGATTTAAAGCATTTTTTAGGACTGTTTAGTGATGTATGTGTGCAGCATCTGTGAGAAGTTTTGCTCAACTATTTATTGATTGACTAGGATAGCGTTTGCGTGCTTTGTTAATGAGAATTACATTAAATTGATAAATAAAAATAGCAATGCAGAGAAAAATATACAACTAAAATTATCTAAAAAATTAATTTATTTGAAATGACCTCTTTTTTTATCAAAAAAGCACAGCGATTCTCAATCAATAAAATTAACGTTTCTTTAGTAGTTATTAATTAATAAATAATATATAATGCATTCATTGCATTCATTACGATTCATGGTGTGCTATAATAGATGAAACAAAATCGTTTAATTAAGTGTAAATGTATTACAATTACGTATGTGTAGAGGTAAGAAGAAATCATAAAATCACTTAAGAATATTAAATAAAATATAATTAACCAATAAGTTTTCTTTTAATTTAAAAGAATATTTTATTTTAATGACTATTTATATATTGAATTCAATTTTTTAATCTCAAAGTTATCTTCGATAAAATGTTGTTTTCATTGTTGCTGTTTAATTAAAATTTTTATTAATAGTTGTTTTATTTCTCTTTCTTTTTATTGTAGTCTGTTATACTGCTACTATTATCTCATGTCACTTGGAATGATCACAAAAATATGTTTTTGCAGTGTTCAAGAGATAAATCTAGAATTGTTAGAAATATTGTTTATAAAGTAAATTTTTTTTTGAAAAATCAGTTGTATTTTTTGCATTGAATTAAAATTAATAAAACGTGCGTTAATTTGTGTGTTGCAGAAATTTATACCAGTATTAGATCGATACCGAGTATCGATGCCAATAGATTGTCCATTCCATCCACAGCGCGATTTTTTATGGTGGCCTGAATACGAAATCGATGACGAGTACGACGAGCCGATAGCGCACTGGTTTTGTCCGTTTTGTGGCACCACTTTTTTGTGCGCCGAAACGTTAGCCATTCACTGGGATGAAACGCATCGCATCGAAATCAATCATGTATGTGCACTATTTATTTTGAATTACTTTATTTTTGCATTTAAAAAAATTTGTAGATTGTTTCGGCAATGATACTCCCACTGGTATTCATATTCATTATTAGTCTATATGCTGTATTGGATTCATTATTAAATCTTTCGATTGAAAATTTAGAATTATTGAGACCGATAGGATTTTTATTTTTAAACATCATTCATAAGTCCATTGATTATGTATTGATATTAATAATTATATATTAAGAGTTCTAATAAAATAAAACAGTATTTTGCGGTTATGTAGTAATAAACAGCGCACTAATCATTATAATTTAAGACAAAGATCTTTAGTTTAATTAAATAAAGTAATTCTATAAGTGATTGGACAGCTAATTAGAATGCTTGCGATAGAATCAATATACTATTTATTCTTACTTTATTGAGTTTGTGTGCCTACCTTACCATTCGAGATAAATTTATTGTTTTATATGAACTGCAATAATGTTGATTAAAATAAATTAATATTTTAGTAAAAGTATTCGATTAAAAGTTAACATTAAAATGAGGTCACTTTTTAATATAAACGAAAAATTTTAAGATATCCACTCCTAAGTCTTATTTTTCACTAATAAAATTTCATATTACCATTAACTTAATTTTATTATTTTACGATTTGCGTACAATGTTTTGAGTTAAAATTACAAAATGCAAATATGTTAACTTTAATTTAAAAAAAAGATTCTTTATTAGGTTAGTTGAAAATTACATAACGTACCAATAATTTACACTAAAAATGCCACGAACTCTAAAAAAATGAAAACACCATCCATTAACGTTCCATTACCATAAACATTTTTAGTATCAACTATTAAGATTATGACAACCATAATAAAATATTCACAATTTTGGATTTTAGTCATTATTAAATTTTGTTTTATTAGTAGTTATAATTTATTATTTAAAACCAAGAACTATAATCTATATGACAAGTAAAAGTGAAATGGATTTAAACAAGACTAAATAAATTATGACTCTTAATCTAAATAAAATGTTCTAAATTTTAAAATTAGACCAAAATTACCATTAATTGCAAAATACCTTTATTACCTTGCCTTACCATTTGGCGCACCGGTAGCCAAACTAAATTTTCTATCACTAATTACTAAATCTAATTATTATGGTACATGTATGAGGATTTCATAAGACACTTAAAATTTGAAAATTTTACTTCATTTTGCGGTGTACACCCATTAGGAAAACAACGAATAAATTCAGTAAACTAGGAAGATAGTTGTTAACATGGTTAACAATAAAAAATTATAAAATAACAGTTTAATAATATATTTTAAATGATTTTTTAAATACTGTTACATCACATTTATAATTTACATTTTATATTCTGTATATAGTATATGGTAACAATTAAATTCAGCTTCTGATAAACAGTATAATTCAGATAAAAATATGAAAAATTTATTGTTTGTTATCTAAAAGCGGAATTTTCTCGAAATTGAATAACGCTTGATATTTATTAAAAGCACACACGAAAGCGTTATAACTTATACGCAACAAGTTGTGTCCCAATCCATCTTATATCTATTTTTATTTATTTTGAAGCCACAAAAGTATATTATTTTGTTTGTTTTGCCACGTATTACAGCCAGAAGACTCGGTATGTCTGGCAGACTATTGCGATATCATGAGATGCGATGTAATAGCTGGCAGAAAAAGAAGAACTAAAACAAAAACAAAAGCGAAAACAAAATTCAATATATCACCAAAAAATCAAAAAGAGTCGTCGAGTGTCGCGAGTTATTGCAACTCCACTCAAATGAAATTACTGGAAGAGCGATGCAATTATGTGGTTCATCAGTGCACTGTTGGTCTATTGACTAAAGTGTCGTTCAAAGATTTTCTAGAAATTAAAGACGACTTAATTCGACTCATTTGCTCTTATTTAACATGTGATAGATTCTACGAAGATTACTCTAAAGAGGTATTACTCACTACTCATTACTCTTTTTAATTTTGATTTATTCGTTTGAAGTATCGCTTATTTATATTTACAATTGATTCTAAATATACATATTACATATTTAGAATATAATTATTTAAAAATTTTATTCAATATTTTAGTTTTTTCTATTCATATAAAGTTTCCTCTTTCTATTTATACATTGGTATTAGTGTTGGATTCACAATTGGAAATAATTAGCCCAATAGAGCACCCCTTAAAACCACTTCATAGCAATACTTACTTTTATTTTGCATTAGAGATCAGACGTAAGGGAATGATGGGCACGAGCTCTAAATTCATCTAGAATTTTTGAGTTTTATGGAATTTTTTTTATGATTATTAAGATATATTTGAAAAGAGTTTTGCTTAAAACCACATGTTCTGAAAATTAAAGATTTAATCTTAAAGTTTGCTCGTCAATGATTTATTTAAAGTATGAGAGTAATAATTTTTTATTATACTCAATATTTTAAAATGTGATTTAAAGTGAAAATAAATATCAGTTTATTAATATATGAATATTTTAATGTATTTTTAATATTGATTAGTAGTAAGCATTACAGTACTGTTTTGTTATAATTTTCATCTGATTTATGTTTATCGAAAGCTTATTCAACAAACATTTATTTATTTAAATTATTTTTAAAAATAATGCTAATTAATTAAATTATTTTTGTTTAGCCCCGACTCGTGCCGTTGACACTCTGCGTGATAATAGGAATAATAATGATCGGAGGATTCTGTTTATGTTATTACATCGTTTGGATGCTTTTTGAGTGAGTTTTTTTATCAGATTTAAAATTAGCTTTGTTTTAAATAAATGTGTTTCGAGCGTATAAACTAAATCTAAATTAATAATGCGTTTTTGTGTACTGAACAGTGCAGGTTTGAATTCTCGACAGGCATTGATGCATGAAATAGGAAATAAAGAACAGCGCATTCTTTACAATAAAAACGATAAGTTAGCAGAAAACACGAGGTCAGGCAGCACTTCGAATGGCGATCGTATCCCAGTATCGGAGCGTCCAAAGATTTTGGTCACAACCAACTCATCTCAACGTATCTCGAGAGCTCAACCATTGCATTACTACTATCACAGCAATAGACCGCGATATAACAGAGTGGACGAAGAGTGGGAAAGTGCGTCAGAAAATGTTGCGTCGAAAACAGTGACGAACGCAGCAGCGGTGGCACACTCTTCGGGTTCGCGCACTTCATCAAACACCGATAAGTCTAACTTATCAACTCCTTATAGATAATACTAAATTATTCACGTTTTTTTTCTTGAAACAAATGTAAATTTATGTTAAATAAAAAACAAAAAACACTGCCCCTCTCTATCTCTATCTCTCTTACCGTGACATTCAAATTTATTGTAATAAATTCTTTTTCCAATATTTATTTTAATTTAAACTTTAGAATTATTGTAATATACACTAATTACTCGTAATTTTTTTAAACACACTAACAGTTTTTCTGTTTACAATTCAGTAATTAAATTTGTTTTACAAAACATATTATAAAAACAACATAATTTATTTTAATTAATTAAAAAATTTCCGCTTACAAATGCCTTTTGCAAGATTGAGCTCACAAACTTTAAACATAAGTTAGCGCTGATTTGTCCATTTTGTGATAACCATCATTCCATCTTAAAGTTATGAAAATTTTAATATTTTCACTTAATATATTAATAAGATTGAGATTACTCTAGATTATGAAAATTTAATAATTACAAAATTACGATATCTTCTGTCTTATTTAGTAATAATTTTATTACAAGTTATATTTTTAAATTATGTTTAGTAATTTACAATATTATAATAAAATAATTCAGATAAATAAATATTAGACCATCATTCTTCTGGTAGATATTATTTGTTACTTAAATAGAATAATTATTAAGATAATAATTTCTTTGAAATTAATAGTGTTGTTAGTTATAACTATTTAGATACAGCTATTGAGTGAATATAAATTGATTGATTGATTGTAATGTTAAAAAGCAATTTTAAAAGTGTAATGTATTAAAATTAAATCAATTATTATTATTATTATTATTATTATAAAATTAAATTTATATAATCAAAATAGTTATTCATAATTTTTTGAATATTTATATACTGTACTGATACTGCATTAATATGCATCAATTAAATTTGAGGTTTAAATTCTGGTTTATTCTTCATTTATTGATTGATTGATTAATTTTCTAATCTATCATGTTTTTATTGATTAATTTGTATTATTTCAAATTTCTCCATCCGTGATATAAGTGAGGTAAGTTTGATATTAATAATAATTTTTGGAAGGTCTGGACTAAAAAACTATATTTAGTTAAAATTCGTTTTAATTTTAATGTCATTTTTAGTTATAGTTTTAATATTTTTGATTACATTTTATAGTGTTTAAAGTTTATAAACCAAAATATTAGAATATTTGTACTTATAAACAGGGAATGTGGTTTGGTATGGATATGGAAAACAAAAAATATACAAAATAAACAGGATTATCTCACGACACAACCTTCAACTATAACCTTCAAAAACGTCATACACTTAACATTTTATAAAAATTATTTTATTTAAGGCCCGTCCAATGCTAAAGTTACAGTAGAAGTTGGCGACCAAACAAATTCTATGCCGAGAAAAGTTTTAAAAACATGATATTATTAAACATGTTTTACTGTAAATGACTATTCTATTTTTTTCAGGGATGTAAGTAATGCGCAAAGATATTACCATATAGTTTCTAAGAAATAAACCTATATTACTGTATTTGTTTAATTTAAGTTTTTGTGTAGGTTTGAAACGGATTAAATTGCATGCGCTTTTTTAATAAATAATACTGGTTGAAATTTTAAATTGGCAAACAGAGAGATAATACCTGAATTTATTTAATTTAAAAGTCTATAAATAAAAAAAATTGTTTATAAATTAAATATAAATCTCATTACCCGATACGGTTAAATTGATTATATTAATACATGTAAGATTATATTAAACAATATTATCTAATTATTTTAAGATATTAGAAATAAAGAATAAATTAATAAATTATTACGACTTATACTATAATTTAAACATAATTTGTTATCGATATATTGAATTGAAATATTACAAAACTTTATTAAAGTCAATATAAATTTATTCAGTAATTAATGTTTTAAATTGAGTTTTTTTTGTGCTTAATCTCTAAGTAATTAAAAATCATGATAGAATTTTCGAGGAGGACATAACGAAGAGAAATCGATTTTTTCTTTTTTTTCATGGCTCAGAAAAATATGTGAAAATAAATATTAATTTAGAATCGAAAATTTTCGGATTTTTAGAAAATCTCCTAAAAACAATATATTTTCATAAATCACACGCAAAAAAAATAATTCAGACAGAGAAGGAAAAAAATATTTCCCATAATAAATGAATATTACGGGAGATGTATATGTTTTTAAGTTAAAAAATTGGTTTTGCATTTATTTTCTCCTCCAGAAAAAAAGTCTCAGTGGCATAAAACATCTTCGCAGTAACGAACTGTTTTCTAAGACCAGCGCACTATTTTCTTGTAGTCTCAAAAGAGCAGAAAAAAGGAAAAAAAAGGAAAGCACATTCGAAGAGATTTTACTTATATAACAATTTTTAAAAATTATAATGGCTTAAAACAATTGATCTACAATTTAGCGCACAGAAAGAAAAACAATAATTCTATTATATCATGTGTATATATTTGATTTTTTTACTCTGGGATATATAAACATTTCAGAATATTTAATGATTTAAAGCCAGCCATAATAATAATTTTAAAAAATATATAAATAGAAGTTATATATATCTATAATAAAATATATGATTACAAAAATCTGCAATACTTTACATATGCGCTGTAATAGTATAACGTATATTTTTTTCCCCGTAAAAAAAATCGATAAGTTTTTCTCTAAATATTCGTTTGATGGAGTAAGTGAATCATTATTTTTTAAAGAAAAAAAATTTAGTTTTAAATTAAAGGCACTGCGAAATACAAATACTGTACTGCTGCACATAACACCTCTACCAGTATTGGGAAAGTTTACCTTATATTGTCAAATAAATTGGAGCGAAAAAATCGAAAATAAAAAAAACTAGAGAGACAAATATGTGAGATAAATGTATAAATTGTAAAAAACTATTACAATTTAAAAGTTTTATTGTATTTGCGAAAATACGTATAAGCATATAAGTTAGAGAAATAAAGAGCTTTTTCTTGTAACGATGTCAAAAGTGATTGGCGTAAATTTTACAATACACAAAATCCTTTAAAATTGTCAACTTATAAACTCAATGCGATAGTCAACAACATGTTAGTATTATTTGTGCCAATGGATCGCTCTTTTTTTGAGGTATTACTGCTAAATTTTAAGTATTATACACGTAAGGATTATTTATTGCAATGATTTTGACATAAACTCAATCTGACTGTTTATATTAGAAATATTGTTAAAATTACAAGTCCCAAGTCCATTGTAACTGCAATACTTTGTCCGGAGTCCACAGTAAGTTACCCCAACAGTATGTGACAATTTTTCTTTTGGCAAGCTGTGCTAATATCTGAGTTAAATATTACTAGTAGTCTTGCCAGTATAAGCAACATAATCATGCATTCAATTCTGACTTAAATCACGATACCTGTGAAATTATGGAATTTAAAATTTTAGGCGTGTTAAAAAGTGACCTTTTAATTTTGGTCAATAACGTGATTCAGTGATCCAACCAATCCTGCTTTATATCTTCTTAAATGATGTTGGATTGAACTAAACCATCCATGAATGATATGATAGTTTTTGGGATATATCAGATGGAGTGTAGAAGTTTAGAAATTTGGATATGGGCTAAGATTTTTATGAACTAGACTGCTTAAATTTTCAACACAAACAACAGAATTTGTAATAACAAATTATCACTAAAACTGACATTATACTTTCAACTTTTTAATTTTAAATTATTTAGAATTATTTTATAATTTTATGACATATTGAAAAATGTCATTAGATGAATGTATGTCCGTCCGTACCCTTCTTAAAACCCCAAATTAAAATAACTTCATTGACCATCATATGTGTGTTTAAATCTTGTTTAATAATAAATAAAGAATATCGGCATATATTAAAAAATAAAAATCACATTCAATTTAGCCTAACTTAGATCTGCATAGTGTTTCTATTCGAATTGCTAAGTTAAGTTAGTGCAGACACACACGTACAAACAAATCCATTAGCGGCCAAAAACAAACACACAGGAAAAATAATTTAGATTAATTTTAAATTACCGCGATATATGAGATGTATAAAAATTTAATTAAACTCAAGCAAGCGATTCGCAAAAACTGCAGTTGCCATACAAATGGTAATAAGATTTTCTTCTCACAAAATACTTTATGAGCAATTAAATCTTTTTATTTGAAACACATCGGGCAGAAACAATAACAATGTTTTGAATTATTTATACAATCAGTGTTGTGTTTTAACAGAAAACTAACTTTAAAAAATAAAAAAATTGGTTCGTTAAAACAAGTTTTATTGTTTTAATCAACATTTACCAAAAATAAATCAATTTATGTGCGCAAAAACACTATAGCGTTAGAGGATATAAGGGGAACAACTGCTGCTGCACTACACAGTAGCCTTTAATTTATGCTGAATAAAGAAAATAAGAAAAACAATTGAAGAGCTAACTTAAGCTAAATTTATATAGAAAACCTATTTATTTTCTTATTATAAATGACTAGTTTTTTTATTTTATATTTTAAATTGCAATTTATTTAGAAATAAATATCAGTAGTAGTAGTAGAGGATTCTAGTAAATTTTATATGCGAGTAAAAAAACTAAATCGCAAAAAGTTTAGTTTTCTCTAAATGATTCGATACCATATATCAAATGCTTATTTTATGTGACTGGCGTACATTTTCAATTAATGAGGTTAATGTCTTTTGTTAAATTACAATTAGGGGAAAGCCTATTATAGATTAGGAAATGCATATTATTCCCTATAAAGGAAATTCATGAAATGTAATGAAGGAAAGAAACTTAAGATTCAGTCATGGGAATAATGAAAAGAGAGAAGAAGAAAAAAAGAATCGTTAACTATAGCTTTACTGAGAAGTATTGCAAATATTTTTTGCTTTCTATTGACTTTCCTAATGGTCTTTTATGTATAAGAAAATGATTAAAGCCTAAATCAAAGGCAGGCAGCATTGCTGCATAGCTAAACGATTACAGTTGTGTCCATAATGAAATGATCTCTCGCTGGATGTCATGGAAACCCTCGCGTAATATTCAAGTTTTTTCTACTCGCTTCGAAAATGGCAATACTAGTATCTCTATCTCTTTCTCACTCTCACTCTCTCTCTCCTCTTCTCTGTTGCATGTCTGTCAAAAAAGTAAGTATGACAGTGTATGGGCACTCAATTTTCTTGCCTAAAGGCTCTCTTCCTTCATAAATATAGTGAAATATAGCGCGACATCAGCGAAGTCTAAGTTTTATATATATTGGAGGGTGAAATTCAGTTCAGTTGCAGATTTGCACATACAATGAACAGTAACATCAATGCAAACTTTTTTTGCACTCGTTTTCTCTTTTATATATTCCCCATGTATTACTGTATTATATATTGTTTTATTGATTTGTCGGATGTCTTCTGTGATTTTAATCCAATTTCACAAAAATTTTATTTGGACTAAAAGTTCAGTTTTTTTTCTCTCTATGTAGAGCGAGAAAGACTTGAATGATGATGACATGCAAGTAAATTTGAAAACTCAATATATGAAAATTTACTCGTAAATTGCGAAAAAAAATTAATGACTAACTTATGACAATAATAGAGTGGAAGTTCCTATTTCCTAATAAATGATGTATTCAGTAGTTGACCAGTGAGTATGGTATTATTATGTACACTCGGTTTATAGTGTCTTCAAAAACTTTATTTTTAAGCATCAAAATTTTTGTTGGTACTGTACTACGAAATTAAAGCGTAACTCTAGCGTTGATAGCGCAGTATAAGAATATATCTTATTTTTATTTAAGATTATGCAAATTAGCTAAAAAACAATTGGGTGAGAGGGAGTGTTAAAAAAGTCGATATTTGCGTGTGCAATCTTTTCAAACTCAGCCTCACCACCAACTGCTGAGATTAAACATTAAATGGGTTTCATAATTGTTAGAGAACCTCCCTTTAACCTATTTTAAGTTATACTGAAAAGAGCAGCACTTTTTTTCTCTCTCTCTCTGCTCTCTCTACTGTGTGTGTTTCGTTTGTGCTCTCGCAATACGTTTTAAAGTTCATCAATCAAATAATCTCACAATCCATCCTTTTTTGGCATTACCTTATATTCTATATATATATAACATATATATATATATACAGTTTCATATTGCATGTATTTGACGTTAAAGTTCCACATTTATTATGTCCCAATACTGCACACACACACAAACACCATAGCTCTGCATAGTCTCATAGTTTGGGCAAAGTCTCCCTTTATGTCAATAAATTACAAAAGAAGCAGAATAGAGGAATGAAGTAACATTTTAAAGGAGAAGAAAAAAAATTCTCTCTCCGAGTTCAACTTTTTTTTTATTTCTCGCGAGTAATAATCAATATTTTTTGCAAAACTGGGCGGCACCAGATTTTAAGCTAAGTAAAGCGTCTTTGAATGGTGAAAAAGTTGTGTGTGTGTGTGTGTGTGTGTGCCGCACACATCAGTGCACAACTTTAAAATAATGTATTATTTTTTTGTGTGCCATTAAAATGTTAAAGTGAAGCACACTAATTAGCATATAACTCGGGCGCAAACTCTCGCAACTCTTTTTCGTTAGCGTAATGCTCTCCTCCCATAATCTTAAATATGCAAATCACTGTTGACATTCTCACTGAAAGCAAAATTGAGATGAAGAGACAAGCCTTCATTGCGATATATGGTAGCAGTATATATACAGCTACAGCATCAATATGCAAGTCTTAAGTAATCAAAAATGTGCAAAACAGCGTAGAGAGCGATCGATCGATCAATAACGTATATTTAAAGGGCAAATTCGCTTCTCTCTCTCTCTCTCTCTCTCTGCTCTCTGGGTCGTTGTACTGCTCCATCCACAAACTTATCCTTCTTCACTCTAGTTTGCATTATCTTTGCCAGCAAATGTGTTATACGCTTTCTCGTCCCTCTCAGATGATTAGGTTCATATGCTAGTCAGATATAAGTTATGGCCTTTCCTTTCAACTATCAATATCTCGCCAAAAACATTTTTTTCCTCCATTCACTAACTTATTCTTCTCTCTCTCTCTCTCTCTCTCTCTCTCTCTCTCTCTCCCTCTCCTACTTTTGCATCCACTTTTTATTTAGACTATATCATCATTAGAATGAATAAAAAAAGAAGAAAAATGTAGAGAAAAAAGAATGGCCATTTCACAAATGAAAAGACATAAGAAAACATGAACAACACGATGATGATGCCAGTTAATGTACTCTCGCATGGCATCTCTCGCTGGGACGACATATATATTCTTATTTATTTGAAATGGAAATGGGAACCTCCAATCAGAGATGAAGGGGAATGAGCGCAAGCATGGGGGGAATTCAGAGGAATATAAAGTTGACTTTATATATATGCAGCATAAGAATGAATATCTTTGTAAAAAAATAATGGCAGACTCTTTTTTAAATGCATTGCCATTAAAAAAGAGTGGACGTTCAAAGCTCGGTCAGCGAAATTTGCTTTTTCCCCATTTTTCGCGCAATTAAACACAAGCAATAGCTTTAGCATTTGGTGATGTGATGCAGGAACTGTGCATTGCATTCAGAGACGATTTACGGTATTCGTTATAAACATATAAACTCAATTTATATATATAACAATTTCTAGTCAATAACAGTTCGCCTACCATTTACCTACTTTTTTTTACTAACAATAGCCTTATGATTAGTAATAGAGACAGAATGTGGCAGCAAACTACTAAAAATGGAAACTATATTTACAATACATACAGTTATAATGCAGAAAAATTGCACAAAATAAACTAAAAAGAGAATGAGAGAGAGAGAGAGAGATTTTGTATATTGTCGTTCGTTTGGAAGGATATGAAAAAGAGAGACAGAGGAGAGTGTGTGAGAGAGTTGCAGAGGAAAATGCAGCTGCATTGGTAAAGTTGGCAGTTTTTATGTTGTAAATGGTAATTGTGAATTATTTTTCTGGTCACACCAAGTTATGACTGCATCGTAAATGCACTTCTAATCTGGCACTCGTATCTAACTTTGCCTCAAATTTTATGCGCGCAAATCTCAAATATAATTATTTTAGTAATTTATTGCTGCGACTAAAATGAATTAATACATAAACTCTTAGGTATTCGGAGTTTGGCTGACATAACAACATAATACAATTACATATTGTAGTAAATTAATATTTATGGTAATAGGTTATTGCCATTGTTATAAATTAATTTAAACACAATATGCATTAATTCTCAAAGCTATTTCTCCAATAATAATAATCTAATAAAACACAGAATGATAGTTTGAACAACTGTTGTTACATTTTTAAGAATATTTTATTAAGTTTTTTGAATTTTAAAATCAAATTTCAATTCAATCCGATATTTTTAATTTTACGTTTAATTTTTGTTGTACAAAATTTATAATATTCTTTTATGTTTGATTTCAATTTCTTTATTAATAACGACAAAGTTAGTGAAATTTTTAAAATGTTAAAACTATTTAAATCGCAAGTTTTACATTTAACTAGATTTTTCTAATTATTTTTCAATTAAAATATTAAGAGTAATATTGATTGATAGGTAAACTCTTAATGATGCTTTAGCTGATTGTGATCGTATGAAAAAACAATTTATTACTCAAACGATATTTGACAACATTTATTTAAGGAAAACATGATAGAGGAACATAAAAAAATATCAAATAAATAAGGGTTTAAACTATTTTTAAACCACGTTATTGTTATTTTAAAGATTTGGGAAACAAAATTTTTATTTTACTCTCATTGTTTATATTGTTTATAGAGAGTGAAACAAAAAAAATTGTTTCATTTTCTGAAAAAAAACAGTAAGTTTCGCTATCAAATTGTGTCGTGTGTTAAATTTTGTTTGTCGGGTTTTTTTTATATATTCAAAACGAAATTTAATACTTTATCTCACAGGAATAGAGACACACAGTATTTAGTATGCATAAAGGATTTAGGTTTTTTTTTTCGATTTAGAGATAGAGCATAACCAAAAGTTTATTGCGGATAAAACTATAATTTCCTATGTATTATTACAAACACATCCGATCCGACATGTAAATATTTTACTAAATTTTATATCATATCATATGTATGTGTGTTTGTTTTAAATGATAAAAATTTTCTTACTGAATATTTAGCAGTGAGTAATTAAATTTTTGAGAAAATATTATTGAATGATGCGTTTTTCAGTAATCTTGTTTCCAGGAATAATTTTTGGAACATTTTAAGTTTAAATACTTTCAGCAAAACTGTAATTGAAGTGTTAGAATCGTATATTTTCAACTTTTTCTCATTTCAATATGACATAAATTAATTTGATTGAAAAAATGCCATTAATGATAATAATATTAATGCCCAATCAGGCATTACAATAAAAAACACAAATTTTTAAAGTTAACGTTTTCAACGTTTAATAGAAAAGAAATCAAACAAAATTTCAATGAAGCAATTTTTATGTATGTTATGAGAAGAATTATTTGTTTTATCTATGAATCATTAGATTTTATTGCCGAAGCACTCCTTTATTTGATAAGCAAACAGAAATACGCAAAATAGTAGTTCATTCACGCTTTAAATATACGAACAGCACTTTCTATGTAAATTTAACTTAAATAATGATAGTATTATACCGAATGATTTACATTTTATTCTCTCTCTTACTATTCGTGATATCTATAGAGAGAAAAAAAACTTTAACATTTAATGACTTATGAGAAAATTAATAAATCATATCAAATCGATTCAAAAAAACATTTATATTAAAAAGTTTACACTCAATTTTATAAAAATATATGTTCCGATAGAAGAAATGTGTTTAAATTTTTTTAGTTTATTTCAAAAACATTATTAATCCTAATTTCGTTTTTTCCATTAAAGCTATAATAATAATGAATTAAGTAAAATGCATAATTAATTAATTAAAAGTTATGATTAAATGATAATTAAAAATAATGCTTTTATTCATTATTTCGCTTAAAAACCTTTAGATTTTAAAGTCGACAATGTGTCGTTTATATAATGAAAATTAATTAATTAATTAATATTTTCTAATAAAATTATTCGAAATTAAAAAATTAATTATAATTTTAAAGTAAATTTAGATGTTGTTGAAAATCTAGTGTTTTTGTTTTTACAGGTCAATACAATTATCTAAACTTACGTGTATGCAAGTGTGTCATACAAAAAAGTATGCTTTAAGAATAAGAATTATTGTGTTCAATAGAATCGTTCGTCACTTAAGTTATCGAACTGCAGTACAGTGTATACATCGAAACATCAATGTATAAGTTCCCATTTATATAGAATTTTTTTTAGATTAATTAAGGATTATTAATTTATTAATAGTTAATAATCCTTAATTAATAATTAATAATGACCTGGAAAAGAATGAGAATTTGCAATTGTATATTATGATGGGGTAAAGATGAAAGTTTATACTCGTTTTAGCGGGACTTACATTATAATATGGAAATATTGGTGAAGAAAAGAAATACATTTTGTTTTTAAAATCATTAATTAATAATAATCATTTCTTATTTCTCTATATATTTTTACATTTAAAGCGATTTTAGTGTTTGGAACTTTTATTTATATGTTTACAAATGCAAGTTTTATATTGATTAAAAAAATTAAATTATTTTCATTACGGAAAGGGATTATTGAATATAATTTATAAGACCGATTTCTCACATTTCAAAATTACGACATTGACACACAAACTAATCAATACTATATATATAGAGTAAGCAGATTAAAATTAAAATTAATTATTTAAAAAAGTTTGTTTTACAAAAGTTAAATATTATTATTTTTACTATTATTATTATTAACTGAACTATAATTATTTTCAAGACATAACTAAGAATTCAATTCATATTCGAACTGAAAGAAAAAGTAATACAACAAACCGTAATGAAATTGAGATGAAAAAGTTTTCAATAGATGGCTGGAAATGTTTTGATATAACTTATATATATATATATTTCGATCGAAATTAAATGTAGATTAGATTAGTTTTGCTTCGATTATATGGAAACCGAAATTTACACTAATAGAAAAAAATACGGCATAATTTTTAGATCCGGTTTTTTTCTTGAGCATAAATTGCAAAATTTTCTATTCCATAACTGTAATTGAATTTTATTTCCTACAGATTTATCGATAGCAGATTTTTTTTTCGTTTTGCATTAAATTAAATTTAAAAAAGAGAAAGTTGTGTATAACTCAGAGAGAGAGAGAGAGAGAGAGAGAGAAATGCTAGCATAGAATGTATTGAATTAGTAATAAGTTAAAAAACAAAGTCAAAATCATCAATAAAATAATAGATTTTGAAATGATAGCCAAAGCAAACATAGCAAACACCAAAAAAAAAAACTTCAATACTGAAGTTGATTTTACATTTTCATCTCATTCTAGAAATAAGATGATGCCAACAAAATATCGTAGACATCAAAAAACAAATATAAGACAGAGAGAGAGAGAGAGAGAGAGACTAAAATATTATTAATAAATTAATGCATTGAATTAAATGCCTTAAACAAATATACAATAAAATATATATTATATAATCAAATATAATATGTTTCGCCGAACTTTTTAGGAATCTAAAAAAAATCTATTGAAATTGTTTTATGTAGTGTTCAGTGTAATGAAAATTTTAGTGCATATATAACTAAATAAATAATAAGTAATATATGTATTTATACCCACATTATCTCAATTTTTGTGAGGCTTTATTATTACAAAATCTTGAAACATAACCAAGCAAAATATATTATATTTGTTTCGATAAAATTAAATTTTTATTAACCGAGTTTAATAATCCTTTAAAATCGATACTAATTTACTAAAAAGATTTCGAGTTTTTCACGATGAGTTAAGGGTATCTGTTATGGGAATTGAAATTCTTGTGACGTAAATTCGGTTTGAAAGCTGGTATATGTGTGGGCGGAAAATAAATGAGTGATAAGAAAATTATAATTTAAACTTTAAACTTATCTCTAAACAGTGTGTGGTATTTAATATTTATTATTACATAATTTATTATTATTAATAACTAAAATTCTAAGACATTTTAAGGTGTTTCCATTGTTTTAAAGGCGTTTATATAATTTGAAACATTTTTTAAAGTAATGAATTAAATATTTTTGAATTAAAAAAATTATATTCTATTTTACTATAATTTCATTTTAATAACTTCACTTTGGCGTGCACTTGTAATATATCATACATTTAAATTAAGTATTAAATAATAATTTAAGACTTATTCATTGTATAATACTTTTCTTTGGAAGACTAAAATAACGCAAATAGAATGATTTTTAATATTAGTAAATTACTAAAGAAACATCTTTGAAGTCACCAAACACATTAATCTACGGGAAAATCAATATTTTTTACTTAATTTATCAATTCATTGGGAATTCGTAATCTAATTTTTTAATTATAATTAAGAATTTAAACGAACTTGAATTTTCTGAATTTTAACAACTTTACGTTAATCCAATAATTTATAAACAAATTATTAGTTTATTCCTCAAATTATTAGTTTATTCTATAGAATCTCAGAGTTATTTTTATACAAGACTTTAGGAAAGAAATGACGAGAGATAAGTTCGCACATTTGAGGAATAAACTAATAATTTGTTTATAAATTATTGGATTAACGTAAAGTTGTTAAAATTCAGAAAATTCAAGTTCGTTTAAATTCTTAATTATAATTAAAAAATTAGATTACGAATTCCCAATGAATTGATAAATTAAGTAAAAAATATTGATTAATGTGTTTTGTGACTTCAAAGATGTTTCTTTAGTAATTTACTAATATTAAAAATCGAACTTATCTCTCGTCATTTCTTTCCTAAAGTCTTGTATAAAAATAACTCTGAGATTCTATAGAATATGTTGTATTGAAAAATTATAAACTTTCCTATTAAATTATTTAAAGACCAAGTAATAAAATTTAAATCTTTAAAGGTTACCTGAAAAAAAAGTAGGAAAATTTAATTATGTTTAAAAATGTTTAGATATTTTTATCGAATAAAATTAATTCAAACATTCCTATAATCTGAGAATGATTTAGAAAAAGATAAGCGCATGTCATGAATTGATCTGATATTAATGAATTGAAGCGTGAAATCGAGGAAAAATAAACAATATTACCCAAAAGTCAGCGTATATTTGTCTAACTGTACAGTTTGTCAAATAAAAACAAGTCATACAAGCGGACGTATTTCCAAACCATTCAGTTATTCATACTCTATTTAATAAAACTTTATCTTTTATCAAATTTAAACAACAACATTGTTAATCAAAAAAAGAAAATACTGAAACTATATTCTTTTTGTTAACAAATTTGCGTTTTCAAGCAAAGTTTGGTACTATTTGTATGGCATTAAATCATATTTAATTGAGTTAAGAAAGCATTCACATTATTTATATGTTGAATTCATTTTTGTCTAATATATATATATAATTTAAAATTTATTTGAATACATATATGTTTAAAATAGTTTTAATGATTTTTCAACAAATTTACCAAACTTTTACTATAATGAAAATACGGCATAAAAATAAATTTACAATTATTCATATATTTTCAGACGGTTTTTTCAAATTATTTTCAGACACAACAATTTTTAGTTTTTTTTTAAAAAAAAGGTTATTCTTTATCAAAACATAATACAAATAATTATAAATTTATTTTTATGCTTTAATAAATAATAACTTATTTAAAAAAAACTAAAAATTGATTGTGTCTGAAAATAAATTAAAAACCGTCTGAAAATTAAGTAAACACTACAATAATTTGTCGTTTTAACATTTTTCTTTTAACATGAATTTATCATATAATTTACTGTTTATTCCGTAATACTGTAATGAAATAGAAGAAAACTTTGTGTCTCTGTTTGAAGACGCAATTTAAGCATTTAAATGTCACATTTAAAGAGAAAAAAAATTAATACTAAAATTGTAAAGAGCACAACAAAAAAATATTAAAACTTTCCTCAAAAACAAATTGTTTAGAAATATCAATATCTTAATGTTAGAGTGAAAAGTTTTAATGTATTAAGAGTTTACATTTATAAAAGTAAATACGGAAATATATATCGATGACATATTTTTAATTTTATTTAATTAAGCAAATTTATTCCTCAAGAATTTATTCATCATAAGAGTAGATTATTTACAATAACAATTTTTTTTATGAATAATTTGGTTTATAAATAATATTATATATTATGGTGGTTTAGAAGAAAAGCCGAAAATGAAACTCTATATACTCTGTAAAAAGTAAATTGAGAGTACAGTATGTTTTTATCGCAAAAATTCAAAAGTTTCATAAATTAAATAAGAAGTTGACTTCAGAAAAAAAACTAAAAAACTGATTACAGTAATGCAAGTTAATAATGATATATTCTTGCATCAAAACTGCCTCTAGTATTAAGAAAAAAATATATTGAAACTTAAAACTTTAGCGAAAAAAAAACTGGCGGAACAGAGGAATGTGTGCGTAATATGCATAATGCGAGTTATATATAAAGAGAAGAGGGAAATGCATTCTCCGATAGATTTAAATCCATAGAAATGGTCTGCTAGTTGTAAATGTACAGTTTTTTGGACGCACTCACTATCACATTGAGAGCACATACACTGTACACTGTATATATGCACTTTCGATCAAAGTAAAGCTGATATTTATTGATTTTTTTGTTTGAGATTTTAGTTCAGTACATGGTATGTGTGTGTGTATGTGTGCCTCATGTAAATTTTGTTATAGGTCCTCACACAATGTTGTTTATGTCATACTAAAAAAAAGAGCGAGAGCTCGACGAGAGAGTGAGTGTGTGGTGCTGTTGAGCGCTAAATTTGGAGAAACCAGAGAGTAAAACACAGTTAAAAGATAGAGAGTATGCCAGAGGAGAGTAGTTTTTATGTGTGTGAGTGAGCGAGTAAGAGGAAAGTGAGTGAGAGAAGAAAGAAAGAGAGAGAGAGAGAGAGAGAGAGAGAGACCAGAGCTAAAGTAAGCATGCATTCCCATCCACAAAACGTTTCTTCGCCAACACAGACAACTTGCAAACTGTAAGGCATTGAGTAGAATATTTTTTGTAGAGTAAAGAATTGGATGCCGTTTTTATACCTCAAATATTTGTTGAATCTCTAAAAAAAGACTAAAAATTATTACTTTAACGGTACCAATTGACACACTGAGAACAACACAAGAACTATCGCCAGCCATTTTCAGGTAATATCAAATTGTCGTATACGTTGTGTTTTCTTTTCGCTCTCTCTTTCTTTCTATTTTTTTCTTCTTTTTTTATACTTAATTTATATGGTGAAACAAAAAATATGTGAAATAAAAACTTTGTTTTTTGGTATTGCGAGAGTATTTTTCAAACGCATTGCATTTGTATTTAAGGGTGTGTTTGTGTTCAATTTCTTTTTCGATTTTCTTTATTGCTTTTCCCTCTGTTTCATCCAATTCTTATCCCCTCTTTCTTTTGAGTGAGAGAGAGAGAGAAATTGTTTAAGTAAAAACACGTACATTCTTCTTCTAGAAGATTGTGTTCTGAGGCGAATAAAGTTTTAAAAAGGAATGAATGTAAAATTTTTCGTTTTACTAATCAGCTGCGCTCGCGCTCTATCTCGCTATATAGACATTTTTAAATGCGCTTTACATGCCATAGCTATGGCAAAGTCGACGCTGCGATGCTTCGAACATATTAGTGCTGCTAAGAATGGATAGATAGGGTGCAATACTAATGAAAGCACATTTTCTTTGATCATACATTATGTTAATGGTTGTTACGTCTCCTCCCAAATACCCTTTTTATTCGGTTTTTCTAATGCGAAAAAGGGTTTAATTTAGTGATGCGCGCATTTATGCGACGCCCAATTGCGTGCACAGCAATTGCAAACTGATTCTAAAATCAATTTTTTAATATCTCTATATTATAATTAAGCTCCCCATCGCTTCCCCTGCGAAAAAACTTTTTAACGTCGATGCGATGCCGTTGCATGTAAATTTGTTGCACAACCTATTATATAGATACTGAAAATGAGTTTTTAGAGTTTTTTTTCGGTGTGTGTATGGAAAACAGTGATTTTCCCGAATGGAGGGTGCAATAAGTAGTGCGCTGAGCAATCGAGCTCCTATTTCTCAGACATAGATTGAATGCATATATAGCTTTTTTGCATCATAAGCACCGAGAAAGCAATGAGCCGTTTAAAAATCGCGAAAAAATGTCTTTCATGTTTTAGCTCTCTCTTTAGTTATTGCTTCGATCTCTTTCCGAACTGTTATGCGAAAAAACGGCACAAACTTTTTTGATTTTATTTTTTTTATTCTCGCTACACTTTTTTGCTTAAAGATGTAAAAATGATGAGAATGATGAACGAACAATAACGATACTGTTTGTGCCCTAAACAATAAACATTACAGTGTTTTACCCGTAAATCTCGTACTAAACTTACAGTATTTCTATCAAAAACTTTTTACTGGAATGCTCTCTTTAACAATTAATTAGACTTTAGTCAGTAATCATTCACAGCACACACACACACACACACACACACTCATATCTTTACTATAATTGATCAAATATTTTAATGATGGTGATATCAAAATTAATTACCACGCATTTACACGTGTCTTACAATCAATTAATTGCTGTCAACAATAATGAAATTAATTGACCGTTTGGCTCACATTTGTCACCGTCACTCACACTGCAATTAGTAAAAAATAAGTTATATATATAAAAAAACGAGACTTTCAGTACACAGTGAATGATGTCAAACGGAGCAAAAAAACAATTCATTTGCAAATAAAATACATTAATACGTTTGAAACGATATTGTATAGTGTAGTGTAACAGTACATTAATGAGAAAGTTATGTGCGTGTTCTGCAATTTGGGCAAATGTTTTGTTTTATTTCATGTTACGATAGTATAGATAACGAGCACAACTGATTACTCAAAGCATAAAGAGAGTGAAAATAAAGAGAGCGAGAAAGTAAAAGAGAAATAGTGTGTGTGTGTGTGTGAGAGAGAGAGAGAGAGAGAGAGAGAGAGAGTTTAGCGCAAAAAAATACAATATATATTGGTTTAGATCAGCAATGGTAGTGTACAGTAACAGTACTGTAGAATGTAGGGCTGCACACATGCCTCACAACATTAATATCATTTAATTGCAATTGAGCTCTATGCTCAGTAGACATAATGAAACTATTTCGTGTCACCCCTGTTCATTGTCTCACGGGAAAAAACATTCGTGCTGGTCAGCTAAAAACTGACTGTGAGATGTGAGAGTGGTTTGTGAGTGGTTCCGTATGCGATAATGTAATATTAAGTAAAAAACAAAGTCTGCCATCACTGCATTTAGCGATAAGTTTCGCTCCAAGTAATGCATTTTTGCTTTCGTTTTTTTCTAATAATATTCTGTTAACTAAGCGTTCGTCTGAATATTTAACTCATCAAAACACAGAACGCACTTCTTATAGTTATAGAGAGACTAGTGGTGGTGGTATATGTGGTAGTGGTGTGTACTCTTTCATAAAAATGCATTTATTGAATCAACTTTCGTATATATTATGCGTAATTTTCATATAAAAGATGGGGTCGAGCAGCAAATATAATAAATTATTGAAGCAGTAAATCAACAAATATGCGAGATATCATGTTTTGCGCGCGCAAAAAAAATAAAATAAAAAAAAAGTAGTAGTAGTACTGCTAAAAGTTATTACGCAAACGTTTGAGTAATGTTAGGGTTAAATTATCATTAAACCCCTTATCTGTTAATCTTCTGTTTGCTCAACTGTAATGTGTATGAATAAATTAACTTTCTTTTGTTGTGTGCGAGGAGTAATATATATAAATATCACAGGAATAATAAATAAATTCAATTTGTCATCTACTAAAATGTTTGACACACACACACACATACACACACTTCTCTCGACTCAATTCCCCCAAAAGCTTTTTGTAAGCTTTTTCAGTTATTCCTCAATCCTTTTACTACTTCCTCCGCAACGGATAATACTTACATCCCCGCATTGATGTGATGAAAGGGGTTGAAAGTCATTCTGCTATAACAAACCGCGATAAAAAAGAGGCATTTTAAACGGTTGTTTAACTCTCTATCAAATATATAAAAGAGGCAAAGGGGAGAACTGTAGAGAGCAGAGCAGAGCAAAAAAAAAGTGAGGCTGAGAGAAATCTAGTACGAGTTGTGTGCGTGTAATATATCGGCAGAGAAAGGGGAGACGCGATGAGGTTTGTATGCAAAAAAGGTCGAGCATGAAAGTTAGTTGTAATATTGAATAGACTTGTTGTTATGTAAAGCAAAAAGAGTTAAACATAAATGCGTCGCCCTTCGACACTGTCATTAGCATAATTTGAAAGAGTATTTGGTGAACAAACTAATACTAAACTACTCTATCATATAATAGCTTATAGTGTGTGTTATCGAACTCTTTTTTTTATATGATCATCTATTAATATAAATTTCCTCTTCTACTTAAGCGAAAAAAAAAACAATTCACAAATTGATTTATTAAGTGAATTTAATTTTAAAAGAAACAAATTTGACATCGATCGGGAAAATTGCCTGCTTTTTATTCTAATTAAATTTAAAAAATCATTTGTATTAAATAAATAGCCGCTAATTGTTATTGACGTTTAACACTTTAATTTATACAAAAAAACAAGTTTTAATTTTTCATAGAATTTATTCTTACTAAAAAAATATGCGATACTTTATTTTATCCGATCAAATCAACTAAAAAAAATTTTGCATTTAGAATAATACCCAGGCTTTAAAGTTCCATTTTTTTATTTAAATAAGCACACAATCGGAAGTTGGAAACAAAATACTAAACTAAAAAAAGAATAGAAACAAAAATTACAACAAAACTTTTATCTAAAAGTTCGTAAATTACAAGCACTTCAAAGAAAACGCAAAATATATTTTTCAAAGTAATTGAAAAAAGGAAGAATAAGACTTAAAGTTAAAATCAATTAAATAAATATAATGAGTTTTTAGGTTTTTTTTAGTCTGCAATAGTATTTATTTCCCATTTTCTTTAATTTCCATTACCTTTATATTAAATTATTTTCTCTCTATTTATATATTATAATAATTATGTTATTATTATTATAGCTTTTTCTATTAATATTTGTGTGTGTTATTCAGAAATTCAAAAACAACGCACTATTTTTTTCAATTATTATTTTTATTATAGGTTTACTGCTGTTTATACAGTATATATATATATTGAAATAAAAAAAATAAGATAAAGTATAAAAGTAAGAAATTAATTCACTAGAGAATTAGTTTTTTTTCTCTTCTATTAAATTGAAGAAGAAAAAAAATATAATTCAAGAAACTGTAAACTATTTTATATAAATGAAAAAAAGTTGAAACTAATTGAAATTATTTCGAGAATGTTTCGTAACACACATCACACACACAGAAACACACGAATGATAGAGAAAGAGAGAAAACATTCTGATATTTAAGTTCTCAGTTTGTTTTCATATATATATATATATATATATATATAATATTATTTTCTTTTGTCTTTTATGATTTTTTTTAGATATTGATTCTTTAATGTAAATGACAAGCTTTTTTCCGTAAAGAGCTTTTTCCTAACGGCATTATGCTTTCTATTTAGGATACATTTTAGCATTGAATACCAGCACCAATGCTCGAAACCATTGCCTGCATCACTAAATTCCTCTTTTTTCGAAAAAATATTCTTGGAAACTTTAAATTAATGGCCCACTGGTTTTAAGCTTTAGTTTTGCAGATCTCATGGGATTTTATGAGGCAAAGTAGTGAGGGATAAGAGGAGAGTTATAGCGAACGAGAGAGAGAGAGAGAGAGAGAGAGAGAGCGTACAATTTAGAGTAAAAAAAGAGAATGGAAGGCATCCTTGTTTTTATAATCCATGTATAAAAATTGTTTGAGGCAAATGACTGCTTGGGTTCATTCTTTTAAACGATACCCGTGAGCATCATTTCCAAACAAACGTACAGATGAAGCAAAATGAGTAGAAAATACTAAAGAATAAAAATTTAGATTATTATTATTGTGACACTTTTGCAATAATGCGCCAAAATATGATAAAACCTTAAATTTCATGCAAATCATGTTAAATTAGTAATGCAAAAAAATATTATATTAAAAAAAGTTGGCAAAAACTGTCGGTAATTCACTGCCGCTGTGATGCGATTTGCGTGTATTGCTTGTGGTGTTGTGCAGCGCAGCAACCAATTTAAGATTCAAAACTTGGTTCCATCAGATAGAGAGGGAAGAGAGGAGAGCAGAGCAGAGCAGAGAAGAGAGAGAAGCTAGCATTAGTGCGGTGGGTTGTTATGTTTGGACATGTGCATCACCGATCGATAATTGGCTATATATGCCATATATCTCCTTCATTCGGTTTTTTTCTGGACAGCATCGACGCATAGTTATGTGCCACTACTATAGAAAATGCATTGAAGCTCTCTCTCCTCTTTTTCTTTTTTTTAAAGAAATGAAATCCGACACATGCACCAAAAAAAATCAATATTGCAGATGCGAATGTGATCCAACACACAATCGTCAATGAAGCAAATCTTATATTACTCATAAGAACTGTCGTATTACTTTACATTTTCATTTTGTGTGCTTTTATCATTATATTTTTGGTTCGCTAGTCATTACCTTTGCATGCAATTTTTTTTAATAACTAAACAAAAAAAGACATTTAAAAATTGGTTTGTTATTATACATATATATTATACACTTGTCTTAATTACTTGTTTTTACTGGCACTGCACTTCGATATCATAACTGTCATGAAAGAAATGATACTTTAATGTTCCTGATACTAAAGCAATTAATATCGGCACATACATTTGCATATGCAAATTAACAGCACAAACTACCAATAGTATATGCCTATCGACTAACAGCTGCAATGACTGGTACATTTGCATTAGTTTACTGCGGAGGCCTGTTATTAGCGGCACAAAAATTATTGAGTCGAGAGTATTAATGTTTCTTTTTTTTCTTCATTACATTTATTTGCACCGCATTATAGTCCCATAAACCTCATCGCAAAATATTTTATTGCCTAACAATCGCAAATAATTTTATTTTGAAACTCTCTGGATATCGTATTACCTAATTATAGAAGTAATTTATGTATGTTTTTCGCTTTGCCTTTATTTTTCTTATACCCGATCGACTGTTACAAAATTCTTAACATCGCAGCTTATTTATTCTCACGGGAGTAAACCCAAATGTTCATAAAGTAAGATTGCATATAAAATATCCCACCTCTGGCTTAAGTGAAGCAATGCAATAAATTGGAAATGCATTAATCTACTTAGTAGTTGGAAAAAAATAGCGAAAAGTACATGATATAAACTTTTTTGTAGAGTGCCGTTAGTGAAATAAAACAAGCAAAAGTAAAAGGCTATACACACACTATTTTCGCCATCCAATAAAGTGATGTGATCATGTGATACTAGCTTATTGCTCGCGCTTGATGTATAGACTTTGGGTGTTTAATTTTGCAGTAAGCAATTAAAGAGATCGCGCATGAGAGCGACAGTTTTAACAGGCTTTGTTTGAGTCCAACGGTTTTTTATCCGATCTTACTTTGCCCTTCACTATCTAATCGATCACCACTCGAGCTGTGGGGAAGTTATTCAATGGGGGGTTACACTGAAACAAAGATTGATCTTTTCTTTTCAGAGTTAGTCTTTTACCCCCATTTACAAAGATTTTCCCTCTCTTTTCATTTATTCAGTGATGGACATCAGTAATGGATTCTCTAAAACAAACTTAGTTTCAGTCCTCTCTCTCTCTCTCTCTCTCTCTCTCTCATAGTGCCTCACGGGATCATCAATGGTCAAAATTTAACTTTAACGAGTATATGATGAGATGGTGAACACTATGAACCATACACTAAGTTATTTTATATGTTAGAAGGCTTTTATAAAAATGGGATAATACTAAAATTCAATTCAATTTGATACTTACATTTTTTTCAATTTTATGATAAAAATTTTCTTTTCAGGGGTTGAGCCACACAGATATATATAAACTATATAGAAATATATATATATATATATATATACGTATATTTTATATTACTTGAAAGTTTTCATTTTAAGTTTTGCTACTGAAAAAACACTGATAATTCCTTATTGATGTTTGTACAGCTCTTTACTTTTGAAGAAAATAAGCAAACTTTTATTTCCTTTTACCTTACCCTTACTGTATATGATATATATTCGATTACTTGGAATTGGAATCATACAGAGATATATATCTAAATATAAACTTTATAACAGTAAAAATTAACTACTAGTCTCCCCGCCGATTCTATCCCCCGAATTGAAAAGCTACTCTCCCTTTCATATTACAATTTTACTTATATATAATGTAATTTTGAGGATTTCAGAATGTATATATATATATATATTTTGCGCTGCATTCGTAAAAATTTGTGTGTGTTTGGTTAAAACAAGTCGCAGAGTCTTATGTACGCAGCGAAACACTGTATTTTGTATCCTCTTATTCCCAATTCTTATTATATGGGAATTTAGAAATGCATCCCATGTTTTCCCATTGCTATTTCTTTTAAAAAGAAACTAAATATTCTAACATTTGCAGGGAGCGAATGCACACCTACTTCTACATTCGATTTCTATTAGGAATCAGCACGAAATGAAGGTTTCAATTCAAAATTGCTAAAAAACTGATTTGCATACTAAAGCAAAGAAAAGGAAATTCTGTTTGATATAAGTTACCAGTGATAGATGCGCTGGTTGTTGATGATCGTCATTCAAGATGATGATGATTCAAGAGATGAAACGAAATTGGAGAAAATTTTAGAGCAGCAGTATTTCGGTAATGCTATCAGTATCGCTAATATTGTTTACAGTATACGGCTAAAGCAATATAGCAGCTAAATCTTGTTTCTCTCCTGATTTTCATTAAAAAAGCTGATCTCAATAATGCAAAAGAGCCGCTTATGCCAGGAGGGGACGGAATCGGTGGGGGAAACCAGCATTAGGGTGACGGGTTCACAGATTCACTCAAAATAAACTAAAACAGCGTAAAAAAATAGCAAAGCACGGATATATTCATCGTATTCCTCCCTCACATCTAGTCATATCCCCAAGAGATCAAAGAGACGCGACTCCCCATTGAAAATGTGTTTGAACGGACACAACAAAAAAGAAAAGCATAATAGTTAGTTATATTTACCAGAATACCCATTCTCTTCATTTCTCTCCCCATTCCATAGACTGAGTATCCAAAGTGTACTTACGTTAGTTTGAATCAATTGGATGTATTACTGACAACGAATTAAAACAGGATTCAAGAACTCTGATCTGATCCTGAATTAGTGATGACTGTTAGACTGGAAATCATGAAAATAGGAAATAAAAATAATGTTTTCTTTGCTTAATAATATTTTTTTTCTATCAAAAATTTTTTGCCGTTGTATATAATGCGCTTTTATTTCGTTTAGTTTTTTGTGATTTTAATATTTTCTTCATTTTTTTGTGGCAACCTTTATATTTCTATAGTTTAAAAAATTGTTTTCGCAAAGTTTACTCAACTGTATTAATGCTTTTAAGTCAAAACTTAAACACATATTTTATTTTTTATTTGTTTTCTAAAATTTATGACTTATATTTTTAATTCAATTACAGTAATAAAAGTGTCTGTATTTTATCTAATGCTCACTAATTTCACTTATATGACAATTTTTATTTCGCTTCTACTTTTTTTTGCTGTTTCAATATAAATAATATAAAATCTTGTGTGATTGCAAAATATTTGATAATCAATCATATTATTGCGATATAGTATTTGTTGTTGTGTTTCGTTAACGTTATATACCATACAACAACACTAAATCAAATCTGTTTCGTTGAGATTAAATTATTTTATTTCTTTAATTGAAGTAATTTATAATGTCACTCAACAAAACTAGAAATCAAAAACTATATTTAATTTTTGGTTCGGTTTGTTTAATTAGATAATTTAATATACTTGAAAAAAATCAACATTAGTAACATATTGTTGGTATCGATTTTAAAACTTACGCTTTAAAAGGCTCTTTCCTGTAACGCAGTATTGTATTTCAGTGTTGACCTCATATAGTTGTTTCACAATTTGAGAATTTAAATAATTACAAATTTGATTAAAAATATGTTTTTATAGTGTGAATAAAATTTAATTTTTTTTAATGTTTTTATTCATATAAAATTGTTAGTCTAAGAATAAGGTACGGTAGGATAACTGAAAATTAAATATAATTACTTAAAGAATTCAGTGATCAAATTTTAATGCTCTCTCGAACTTAATAAATGGCAAATTTTTTTCCTAGTTTTTTGACAATTCAATGATTAAGTTAAAAAAATAGTTTAGTATCGTATAATTTTCGATATATAAAAAGTATATTGTGATGATTGAGTCTAAAATCCAATTTGTGCTTTTGTCAAAACACATAGAGAAAGAGCGAGAGAGAGAGAGAGAGAGAGAGAGAGAGAGAGAGAGAGAGAGAGAGAATTGAATCTTTAAACTATTATTTAGAAAGAAATGACTTAAAAAAACTTGAGTCGGACATAACTGTATAAAAATCGAAGCGAGAGAATATCATAGTGCCGTAAATTTAGTATTATATATTTTTTGTTTTGCTAAAGGGAGACATAGCAGCGCAATCACAATCACCATCGCATAGCATCGCCAGCACGGCATTAGAATGTTTTCCTCTTTTAATAGCATGTTGGGCGTTATGCTTTGGTCAATACTGGTGGGCAATGAAGCGTTTGTTAATGGAACTTATAGCGAAATAAAGTGGCAAAAATATGACCCACCCTTCTTTTCTCTTAGCTAATACTTTGTGTGATATTAAAAGTGCTGTTGCTATTGACGACTCTGACGGGCGCTAAGATTTTTTTTTGCTTTAGTATTCCTTACAAGAAAATTTTCATGGAAACCAGTAAAGAAATAGCCATTATGTCATGTTCTTATTTAGCTCTCGAGCATATTGAGTCAACAATGCAAATAAAAAAATATCTACTTTTTTCTGCTTTTAAAAATACCCACTTTTATAATCTGTAATTAAGGTTTTAAATGCGTGCGTGTGTTGCGTTAGTATTTTTTTTGTTGTTGGTGTGAGATATATATATATATCACTATAACACATAAGTTTCATAACTTCGACAGTAGAATATTTAAGCATCAAAAAATCTTTTGACATATAAACTCATAAGTTATAACTCAAAAAATTGTTTGGCAGCACAAGTCATTCAGAGATTTTCAACATTGCATGCATGCCCGAGGATAAAACTCTAAAATCAAAACTCTTGCTTCAGTATATTAAAAGTAGAGAAAGAAAATAGAGAGAGAGAGAGAGAGAGAGAGAGAGAGAGAGAGAGAGAGAGAGAGAGAAGTGAAACTTGAAATTTGCATTTAGTAATCTTGAGAAGTCTTCCTGTACTTGACACTATATTAATGGAAAATTTAGGGATAAGGTCAGCTAATATAAGCCTTAGCTCTGTATGAACAGAATATTCATTTCACTGAATTTTTTTCACTGAATATTTATCCTATCATTCTGTTAAATAATAAAGCACAGAAAAAAAAATTTTTTGAAAATGTTTTTCTATAATAATAACAATAATATTTTCGTAATAACATTTTAAAATATCGATTACATTTTTTACACTCTAAAAAATAAAATAAATTTAAAACTTATAAAAACAATTTTAACTAAAAATTTAATTATTGGTTAAAATAGAAATGCGCAAGAAGTGCGTAATTCACTGCATGATGCGTAGAAAATTTTATTATTTTTCCTTTGAACGGTTGTTTTCTTCGATTTTTGTTAAAAGAAGAATTATAATATAATTAACGTCTATTGATTAGGAAAATAAAACCCGTGTACCTATAATTTATTTCTATAAATTTAAATAGATATAAATAAGGCTATAATTTATGCGACACACAAAAAAGAGAGATGTTTAAAGCAATTAAGTATTTCGTGTTATTGTTATTAAATTGCACTCGAAAAGTGTTTGTAATATCTAAATCAATATGTTTAGTATGTAATATTATAATCGAAAACAATAATAGGATGTAATTTTGTTTCGAAAACAAATTATGAACTTTAGAAGCGATATATTATATTATTATAAATTTTTGTTATTTATTAATTATAATTCTTTGGAGATATACAAAACAAGGTCTTATTCAAGAGAGAAATTACTGTATAATTTTTTTGATTTTTAATACCGCATAATAGCTTTCTTTTATAATAATGAAAAAATCCTCTAAAATTATATATGAAATAATAAATTTAATAATAAAAACATATTCATTAAAAGTAAGAATAGATTCTTGAGTAAGTCTTAGAACATATGTATGTATATATACGCAAATTTAAATTATTGGATAATTTATAGATAATAAACGTGAAAATATTTGTAAACATATAATAAGTATATTATTATTAAAAAAAATTACTTTACAATAATAAAGGGGTTGACATGATTAGAATGGTATACACTATCACGACTTACGTATTATTATTTAGCCCCTCTTAAACACCTTAATTAGCGCTTTACACTCAATGAAACAAAAAAAGCTTATTTTAGAGATAACATTAGCGTAATGGACAGTGTGTTTGATATTGGTTTGCATTGTCGACAATGCGAACTAAAATACCGAATGCATATCACATTTTAATCATACGACACATTAAATAGTGCCCGAATAAAATTTTTGAATACTTGTATTTTATATTAATTAAAATTATTTAAATTGGGTTTTTAACTGAGTTTTATTTAAATTTAGCTCAATATAAACTTAAACTGTAAAATTTTATTCCTTAGTAAATGATTTTATGGATTATTTTGTTTTTTAAGCGCGTTTATTAAATATTTTAAACAAACTGCTAAGTGTTTTAATAAAAATCTCTGTAATCTGTGTTAGCGGTAGTAAAAATAATAAGTTGGTTGTGTTACTAACTGGCATTTGTAGTTAAGTTAAATGTATAGCTACAGTAGTTGTATCGCTAGTAGATGTACATTATGTGCAGAATGTTATATGTAGTTGATTCAGACAGACTTACTTCCTGATTCAGCACTCACTCTACTTTTCTGCAAGGTTTGCCTTTACATATGGTCATATAAAACCGAACGATCGCCAAAAGTGAGTGGTAGTACGGTCAAGGACAAGGTCTTTTTTATTTGGCCATTCACATTCACCAAGGATGAGAAAACACTTCAAAAGCGTAGTATAGATAGTGTGTTGTGTTATGTTGTGTTGTGTGTTGTGCTCTGATGTGTTTTGTTTTGTTTTTCTTTTGTTATTCTCTCCATTCTTATAAATATAGAATATAGCGAATGATATTGTTTTGTTGCTCTCAACTTCTATTGTCTTATAAATTACACTGATTATTATTACTATTATTGCAAATATTATAATAGTCTCGTAAAAGTATAAAGTAAAAAACCAAGCCTACAATTTAAATGAGTGGTAGGTTTTGCGCGTTACCGTAATTAGTGAAGGTGTGGCTTAATTAGCACATTCAATCAAATAGAGAGGCATATTATTAAATTGATGCACACTGTTAGAGACTGTTGTTCGCTGGCATTGCTTTTTTCTTAATTAAACGCAGACCTAATACACAATTTGGTCTTTCCATTCCTTTTATTATGATAATTGCGTTTTTACTCTGGTGTGTGCCTCCCTTTTTATAAATTCTTCCATTTTAATCAAATCTTCAGCGAAGTAATCCCTGTAAGAGTGTTCTCTCTCTCTCTCTCTCTCTCTCTCTCTCTCTCTCTACGCTGTTCTGCTCATGAGTGAAATAATGCTAAGAGTTCTAAAAGAAGAGAAAAAGAAAAAAATCGAAATTTCTTAATGTAATGCAAGTAAAGTAAAGCAAAGCAAAGCAAAAGTGAAGTATTCGAGGCATTAGTAAAAGAGTGCACACTTTTTTGCAATTTCTAGTGTGAGAGCAATTTACGACGCATGCCATTCAAATAAGTGGCGAAGAAGAAAAAATAGAGAATTGCTTTGATTGCTTATCAAAGAAAAAGTGGGAGGAATATGCATTTTAAAATTACACATCTTATTAAATAGTGTTCATAGTTATGTGTGTGCACTCGCTTTGCGTAGTGTATGCAAAATAGCTGGCAATCGTTGAGTTAAAGTCAATAGAGACCAACCACCGCCTCTCAGCACGAATTCTCCAATGCACTATCAATAAGGGTATCAAAAGGGGTATTTAATATCTCCTTTCGCAGTACGCGTTTTTGACAAATTTTGAATAATGAACGCGTTTCAACATTAGCGTCGATTTGCGTTTCGCATAAACCGTAGTTTAAACGCAATCACTAATTGATTTAAAGGCGATATATGTGTGATCATATCTTTTTTTCTGTTCACGTATTTAATTCAGTTTCCTTATCGATTAAAATGTTTTTCGTTGGAAAAATAACCTTTTTAAGGCTATAATTCAAATTCTATACCCTTTTTATTGTTATTTTCTTTTGTTAATAAACTTATTGTTATTATTACTGCACATTATTATTATTATTGGCATTTGTTTATCGGAGAAAATAATTGAGTTAAATAATTTTCTATCTTAAGATACTACATATTATTATTTGATTATTAGCTGCGATTGTTAAATGTGTGCACAAAAAATAAATTGCATGGTTTGCATGCGAAAAACTTAAAATACAGCATTTTAACTGTTTATAAAACGAAACCGATAGCCAAACGCACGGTTTATTTTCGTTTGTTAATGCCGTCGCAAAACTTTTAAATGCGCTTAATTACACAATAATAGCCGCTTACTTAAACAGAATAAGCATAGTTTACTTATTTTGTGTCTATAATTTGATCCATTGATAGCCTTCAGCTTCTTTATAGAGCATATACAATAATTATAGCTTAAAAGGAGTTCAACGAAGAAAATAAGAAATAGAAGACTAACGCATAAAAAGTAATACTTAGTTTGTGTAGTTTTGCACAAAACGAAAATCCTTGGGGGAAATGAGAGGCAACGCACACATACATACACACACACCAAACGAATTGAAAGTCGCATAGAGATAGAGCCAGAGAAAAGACATAAACTTAAAAACTTAAAACTTAAAATGGTGTTGTTTTACTATATTTTATATAAGGATTTAGCGCACAAAAATAAAAGCGAGAGAGAGAAAGAAGCAGCAGAGAGAGATAGAGAAAAAAGACGAAAACTTTTTTGTGTAATGGCACTTTGATCCTGCTATAAGGATTTTTTTAGTACAACCATCGGATCATTGTCTGCAATGAAAATGTTCTCATCCTATTCTCTTAGTACTCGCTCTTTCCCTGTCCCCTCATTTACGTGCAGCTCAAGATTAATTTTAATCCGTATGTGTGTGTGTGTGTGTGTGTGATCTCTAGCTAAAGCATTTTTTAAGAGTTTCCTTAAAAGTGATATTTTTTTTACTCTGCGGAAAGAGAATATAAAAGTTGAAAAAATTGTCTGTGTGTGTGTGTGTTCGCTGTGATGCGTCTTCTCTTGAGAGAGAGTTTTAAGAGTTGGCACTCGAAAAACGTTTGCAGCGAATCATCTTTTCATGCATGCAAATGTGTTTTGAACAAATATTTAGGCTATACTGATATATTTATGTATGAATAAAAAAGATTGTCATACTCGAGAGCGTTGTGTTGAAACTTTTCAAATAATATATATAACTTATATATATATATATACGTATAAAAGAGGTCACACGAACATTGTATCAAAAGGTAGAGAAGGAAAAAAAACGTAAACTTACTTACAGTACAGTTTTATATCGATATATATTTCGAAAAGTGATTTATTCTATCAAATAGTGCTCTGCACTGATGTTCAAATCGTTTCAAATCGCTCTTAAGGTTGAGATCACACCAGAAGTGTTTCGAATTACTATGACTTTAATCACACACCACTGTTGTTGTTTTTTTAACTATAATTTCTCATTAAAATTATGACACCATGTAATAATTAAATAATATTAATTAAATATGATTTTTTTTCCTCACAGAATTTTATGGCACACCACTTATTCCTTAATAACTGCAATAACATCTAGTATTATTCGATCTGCGAAGAATAATAATACAATTTGGTGTGTAATATGTTGGAACTGACAGAATGCAGTTTATGAGTTATTACATGAATGGACAAAAAAATGAATTGCTATCAATTCTATTATATTCTATTTTTTCATTAAAATTATTACCTGAAAAATGATTAAATTTTTAAATAATTATTAAAAATATTTGGAATCATTTGTAGAATTTTTTTAAAAAAATTATTGTTAATATTAAAGAAAATATTTACATAAAAAATAAATAAATAAAATTTGATTAAAAACTCGTTACATGTGTATTAATTAAATCTAACACGAGAGGTGTTTTGACAACAGAATGAAAACTTATTTTAATGAAAAATAACGTTAAAACTAAATTAAAACTCAATAACGTTTATACTGTAAAAGAAAATAAATAAATGAATTTCTCTTTTTCTTTTAAAATGAATTTTTTAATATATCTGAAGCAAAGTAAAAGTTAACCATTTCATAGCGAAGGGTATAAATCAAATTTATAAAGAAACGTAATTCCAATACGAATGTGAATCATGTTTATTGAAATAAAAGAGCAATGAAGGGCAACGCACTACCAGTCAAACAGTTATACCCTATGATGTTATACCACAGTTCCAAAACTTATCATTTAATATGACATTCAACTTTTAATTTCTTTTCTTTTCTAATTAATTTAAATATAAGCAAACCTAAAAAAATTAATTGACAATTCAAAGCATAATTGACACAAATATTATTCATACCTTACGGATATTGCCTTTTATTAAATATCAATAAAAAAAATTTTTTAATTAATTATAAAATAAACAATATCTTAATAGTTAAATACGGTTAAAGTAATTGTATGGCTATATTCGAAAAAAGTGTTACAAATATCGATTATTTTAGTATTCTCTGGCAAAAATTAAAATTGATTATAGAGACGACACGAAATTGTTGATATCAACTAAATTTAAGCC